>SNQJ01S0015408.1:25950-78427 GCA_010110895.2 Picea sitchensis | reverse complement strand
CTTCCCAGAGAATTTCTAAAATTTGATGCAAGCCCTGATTTTCGCACAGACATCAGTGAACAGAGGCCAGAAGTACCCAGCCCTGAGAATCTTGTAAGTTGTGGTTCTCCAGAAATGATGTCCCCCACACAAGTTGTCATGAAAATCAAACATAATCTTTTGGGCCTCCTGTGGGTCTAAACATCTCAGAAGAACACCTAGAGGGTCTTTCTAATACAAGACATGGTCAATAAGGAAATATCTAATTTCTTTGAGATTTAAAGATCTTGCCTTTCTTTTTCCCATGCCATCAGGGGGCTTTAACTCTTGCAGGAAATATATAATGTTTTTCTACCAGGTTCATTCTACCAACAGAGGGTTGTCCTGAGAACTTTTATTAGACAACTCAGCTTGTTGATTTTCTGAGCAAGTGTTGATGAAGTTAACCTCCAAAGTTTTACAATTAGATTCAGCCAATAGCTTGGCTAAACCTTGGCCTTTAACAAGTTTGGTGGGTTTTATATCCAGATCAAATTCAAGGATTCTGGAAATCCACTTGCTCCTCCTCCCATCTATGTTAGGCTAGATGACGACGTCCTTCACATTAGTTGAAGGAACATATGAAATGATATTCGAATGTAGAACATAGACTCTGAAAGATTTGAGGGCTTTCACTAAGGCATAGGCCTGCTTCTCCATGATTTCATATCCATATTCTGCGTCTCTTAGTGCTCTATTGAAAAAAGAAATAGGTTGCTTCATCCCTACATCAGTCTTTTGTAATAAAACAATGGCCACTATATCGAATGAAGCAAAGGAAAAAATCAGAAAATCCTTGGAATAATCAGGACTGATTAGCACAGGTGCTTCAGTTAGTGCCTTCTTGATTTGGCTAAAGGATTCTATGGACTCAACAGTCCATTTTACTTCGTTCCCCTTCCTTAGCATGGTTTTGATATGCTTCACTAATTCAGCAAAATTTGAAACAAACCTTCTCAGAAAATTAATTTTGCCCAGGAAGGACTAAACTTCTTTCTTGGATCTAGGAAGTGATAAGGATTGAATAGCTTCTACCCTGCTTGAATCAATCCTGACCCCCTCAACTAATACAATCTGTCCCAACAATTTTCCTTCCTGCATGGCAAACAAAGACTTCTTTGGATTTAGGGAGAGACCAAACCTTCTGCATTTTGAGAAGACCTTTCTCAGATGTTGGAAATGTTCTTTATCAAATTTGGAGAAGATTGTTATGTCATCCAGATAGATGACCACAAATTTGTCTCTTTTTCCAATGAAGGAGATGTCCATGGCTCGTTGGAAGGTTTCTCCTGTGTTCATCAATCCAAAGGGCATTTTGGCATACATGAATGTGCCCCAAGGAGTGGTGAAGGTTGTATTTTCTCTGTCTTCGGGCAGGATAGAGATCTGATTGTAGCCAGAAAAGACATCAATCATGGAGATCCCGGATGCACCTGTCACCCTCTACAATATGTGTTCCATCTTTGACAAAGGATAATTGTCCTTCTTAGAGATTCTGTTCAGATTCCTAAAATCAACATAGATTCTGATTTCTCCACTCTTTTTTCGTACTGGGACCAAGTTGGCCACCCATTCAAAATATCTTAGAGGGACAATGATCTGGGCGTCCAGCAGCTTCTTCACCTCGCTTTCCATAATAGGCAGCAACATAGGATTTATTTGTCTTAATTTTTTCCTAAATGGTTTGGCCTCCTCTTTCAATGTGATCTTATGCTTAATGATGGTTGTGTCGTATGTTATGAGGTCTTCATAGGTACAGGAAAACACATCATAAAATTCTTTTAATAACTCAATATGCTCGGCTCTTTGCTCCTTTGACAGGCTTCTTTACAACTTGACAATCTTTGGATCCTCCTTTGTACCAATATTTCATTCAGCTACATCAACATCCTCAATTGGGCCTTTAAACTTTACCGCCACATCATTCCCATTGAAAAATATTTCTAAAAGAACTAGTCCTTTTGGAATGTGGTTTCTAGGCGGTTGAACAATATGGTGATTAGAAATTTTATTTAAAAATACATCGACGTGAGGGTCACCTCCAGAATCATGATCCTGATCAATGTGTAATGCAGAGAAATCACCAATAGTCTCAAGAAATTTTCTAATCTCAAGATCATCCTCGAACACCTTCCAATCTTACCTCAACATCATACCTGAGCTTAGGTGGTAGTGGGATTTTGAAATTTCTCGCTGAGACAGCCAAAGAATCAGACATAGTATTCTCCTCTCTTGGAATAAATGAAATGTTGAAAGCTAAGAAGAAATTGTCAATTAGGTCCCACACCTCATTTTTGTAAGTCTTAAGCCTAGGGTGCTTGGCCTGATAAATATTTTTAACCTGATGAACAATTATTTCATCATATCCAAACACTGCTAGCTCTTCAATCCCCATGTCTTTCGCAGCCCTTAAACCCAAAACAAGAGCCTCATACTCTGCCACATTGTTGGTAGCTTCAAATTCCAGTTTACAAGACAAAGGTATAGCCTCTTGACAAGGTGACACAAAAACCACTCCAGCACCATCCCCTTCTCTAGAAGAGGCTCCATCAAAGAACATCCTCCAAATAGAAGTAGTTGGGGGAGGTATTTCACGAAAATAAATGGGGTGCTTTCTAATTTTAAGAGGAGCTTCAGAAGCATCTGCGAGTTGCAATATGTTGGATCCTAAGTCAATGTAGAAAGAAAAAATAGGATGGTTGATGGGGTTTTCTTCATCACTGATGATGTACACTAGTTGCACTTCCCTATAAAGTCTCCTTTGTTCACCCCCGAACACAGGAATGGTGGCGTATGAAATTTCCATCTGCAAGGTCCCCCCCATTCTCTTTATCCAAGATCTAGATAGGAGCATTCCAAACTTAGGGGAACATCAGCCACTACGATATCCATGATTGATCTCTTCATCAACAGCTGGAACAGGGACACGGCCAGGTCTTTGATAACCCCAAGGCACTTCACCTTCCTGGAATCGAAAGAATGCAGGTCGTGGTAGGTTTTTTTGACTTCCAACCCGAGTTGTTCTAAGACAATCTTAGGCATAATATTGTGGGATGCCCCTGAAACCATTAAGAATTTATGCAACACCTTATCATGGATGTTCAATGAAGTGTAGAAGGGAGGGGAGGAATCATCTTTATCTTCTACCAAAGGTCCTAATATGACAATTGGTTTTTCATCTTGCAAATTGACTGAGTCTGTGGAATGAGATGTAGGTTCAGACTGCAATAGTTTAGAGAGGATCCTTTTGAAATATTCAAGCTTGACCAGTTCAGAAAGGGGTACAGGGATTCTAAGCTTTTGGATTTCATGGTCAAAATTGAAAAAGGGAGGGGGCTTCATAATCTCCTTCACTTCTGGGATGAGACCTTTCACCACTGGTGGGGATTTTGGTACCTCCTTTTATTTGTTGCTATCTGCCACATCTTTATCAGGCTTCTCTTCTCTGGTACGTTGATCAGGAACATTAGGCCTTCCTTCTTTCTTCTTAGACCTGAGGTTATATATGTTTGGGTTGTTGTTGGCATTTTCCCCTTTGCTCAACTCATTTAATTAACTATCCATGAGAGACTCTTCATATATAGTTTTGGTTAAATGAGGAAATGAGGAGGTGTCCCCAAGACAATGAATTCCAGGTTCAAGCTCTTCCTCCTCTCCTTCTTCATCAGTAACAAGGTTATTTTGGAGAGGAGCCTAAAATTTCTATTCATCTCTATCTCTATCTCTATTTCTTTGATCTCTTTGGATGGACTAAGGGGCATTAGTAGGTATCCTAAAGTTACCTCTGTTATCAATATTTGGGGGATTCCTATAGCTCTACTTTCCTTCCAATTTGACCCTTTCCATTCTACCAAAAAGAGACTTTAGTAGTTTGGTTACTTCATCCATTTGAAGGGGGGGAACAAAAGAACTAGAAGTTGAACCTTCAAACTTACCTTTTCTTCTATCTCTATCAGCCTTACTCCTAAGCTTATCAACTGCCAGTATATTATATTCTACTTCAATGGATACATCTTGCATATAAGCCAAGGAGGTAACCCTCCTTTCTCTCAACAAGAGGGAAAAATTAGGGTCGAAAGCACTAGCATAAGTCATTTTGGCAGAGGTTTCTATGGGTTTAACTTCAGCGGGAATATTTTTATACATCTTATTAAATCTCTTCGAGAAGTCTGAAACATATTCCCCTTCTTCTCTTTTAAGTGCCCTGAATTATGTAATGTAATAAAGGAGGTATTTTTTATTTCCCAATTTCTTAAGAATGAATCATCCAGAGTGACAATCTCATCAATAGATCTAGGAGGAAATTCCTTAAACCAATCCCTAGCATCACCATCCAGGCTTTGTAAAAAAACTCTCATCCACACATCTTCATTTTTGATGGCCTAAATTTCTGCAAATCTATAAAAGGATGCAAGGTGCTCTTCTGTAGTCATGTATCCCTCTCCTGTGAACTGGGGCATGTGCTTAAGGTAGTCTGTGGTTGGGAGAGAATTCATAGGCTGAGGTAAAACCAGAGGGGCATATCTAGTAGCCAATATCTCAGCCATCCTATTTCTATGAGGATTAGCACCCACCATTTGGACACGAACTGCAGGAGAACTGGGAGGGGATGGATTTCAGACATGGGAGATTGGAGGTGTGCTTCTAGGAACAAAGGGAAACAACTGAGGATATGGAGAAAAGGCCTCAGGGCTTGAGGGAACAGAGTTTTCTCTCTCTATCAAAGAAGTAAATGTAATAGGAGGAGGAGTAGTGAAACTGGGAGAGGGGAAATCAACAGGAAAACTCCCAAAATTTAAGTTTCTAGAAGCTCCAATAGATGGTGTAATAGGAAAATAAGAAACAACTACTGGAGTTTCTATAGGAGAATAACGAAAGTTACCAGAATCACCTAGTTCAGCAGTAGAAGTACCCTCCTTAATGGTCCTTTGTCTTCTGATAATTTTCTCTGGATCGGCTTCAGCTGTTGCTAAAGGAAGTTGTGGAGTAGACCTCATGTGTTTGCCACTGGAAGCCTTAGAAAAAACTGTGGAGTTGTAATAGTGGAGTCACCAAGTACACAGTTGCAATATTTAATGTTCTAAGTTCTAATGGACCTTTAGAAGCTATAAGATTTTTTGTTCAATCCCAGGGAAAATCTTCAATTCATCCCCAACAACGGTGCCATAAATGTTAGCACTAGAAGTCACCTTCGGATTGCCTCGGAGGTAAGCCCAGTACCCATCAGAGTTGTATATCATAGGTTGGTTATAAAAAGGTCAAATGGGTGCAGTCTCAATAAAATATCATCTTAACTCAGGAAACTGGATCAGTAGGAGGAAGACTTTGGTGAGAAGGATGTAGAGGTCTATTGCGGACGTCAAGTCTTCCAGTAGCCCAGGAGGAAAAAGTTGAACACAAGCTCTTCTTGGATTCAAATTTCAAGGAAACTGAAAGAAATCATAACAGCATTACAATCAAACATTCATCATAATACAGTCACAACAATCCATGTGAATTAGTCATTCATGAACTCTCTCAGTAACAGAGGAAAATAAGATGGAATTCGAAAGCTGACTGTCATTAAAAAATAAATCTCAGATTACAATGCATAACCAAAGAACTAGAAGTTTCATTTAAAACTTTACAATAAAGGTGATTTTCTCTACCATCGACCATAACAAAATATCAAAATTGAGTATTTATAGTCAGAACAGTTGCCACCACCAGGAATGTGACCTGGCCACTACAATCAAATCTTTGTGTTTTCATCTTCTTCTATCAGTCTGCACTTGCATTCTTCTGCCAGACGCGATCTCAGATCAGTATGGGCTTTGCAGGAGAATCCGGTGACAGGGAACTTTCGACTAACAATTTGCCTCCACAACCATCTTTCCCTGCTTTCCATTTATGGGGTGAGATGAGGTTTCAACTACCTCCCCCATTTCCATTAACTATTTTCATTGGGATCGGGACGGAGACTGACACCCATGAATGTTCAAGGAGACGTTTACGACTCCCCCAAGACAAGCCCAATGCCTTGAAACCACATAGATCTTCTGATGAGATCAAGATGAGTGCTTTTCACCCTTGGTGTAGCTCTTATCCATCACTCCTCGCGACCTCGAGCCATGACCTTACGCATATCTCACATGAAATTTCGGGATTTCACCTGTCGGGAATCTTCACTCTCATTGATTTAAAATATCCTGATATTCGATCTCATGAAATGACCCATCTAGATCAACGATTGGATTTTCTTTGATCTTGACGGTCAAGATCATTTCCTTGAACAAACTCAACTGCCCGTTGCTCGATAGGTGTTTTCCCTTTCTTTATGGCCTTGCTTCCATATGATCGCGGGCTGTGATCGTGGGCCCAACTCTCAGGCACGTCGCGATTTCACGTTTCGCGAAATCATGTTGTGCTCCATGATCGAACCTTCGAGTCGCGAAATCATGATTTATTAGCTCAGGTTCCACACGTCCCCTTTGATCAGATGACCCAGCTAGATATCAGCATTTCGGGACCTCAGGCCATCGGGATTTCGGGACTCCAAGCGTTGGCCTTTCTCACTTCAGTTTTCCTAAAATGACTTCCTCCATGGTTCGAATCTGGTGCCACGCGTCCTACTAGATCGGATAGCTCCTGGTGATTTTGGGTTTCGGGGATTTAGATCCATTACAAATAACTTCAACAACGTTTCGAACTATCAATTCCCATGCTTATAATTTGTCGTTAATCTCCTAACTTCGAAATGAAATTTCTTCTGCCAAACTGAACTTGCTCGCTCGCTTGATTCAAGTCCATATCAGACTGCTCTAAGTGTTGTGCTTGTGCTTATCATTGCGGCCTCTGTAAACAAATACTTAGATGACTGATTGAGGGCTCAGGAAGTCGAAAGAATCAGTGACAGAGACAAGGAGAGAGAATTGATCGACCTCAAAGAAAACATAAAGGCCTAGGGTTAGCACCTCTCAGGCAGGCAAAAGAAGAAAACTATAAGGTGAAAGGAAAAACCTTATGATCGGGTCTACAAAAGGAGGAGAGATAGACAAAATTACAGACTTAGGCAAAAACCTCAGATTCACAACACTCTAACAAGATTATGTGATAACAACCTCTTTGAAAAAATTATTGTCACATGCGTCTCCACGCAGTGAATTTTTTGGTGTTAGATTTCGACCAGAAATGAAATTGGATAGGTCGACTTAATAAAGACGACCGAGTTAATTTCTATGCATTACCTAGTCGACTAGGAAAAAATCCTACTGGTGAAGATCAACTTCTATGCATGTGGGAGTCAACCAGACTCTAGGAACCAACCTCTGCCATTGATTAGACAGGATCGACCACCAGTCGACCTGGGAAATCCTTTCGAACTATTCATTTGGACAACCAAGGATGTAGAGGATCCTTTCTCCATATTTGTATTTCTCAATGGACTCCTATTGTTTTTCTCGACAAACTTTTATTTTTGACCTTCCTACCACTCATTTTAATCATGAAATATTATTGAGGAATGTGGAAGTTGCTTACTACTGAGCTCTTGAAGAATATTTGGTGTCTAACTTTTATGCTATCATCAATGGCATTCTAAAGAGACAATATGAAAAATGTGATCATTCTTACCCTATTCTTGAATATTTCGAGAGGGGGTATCATTGAATGCCCTATAAGCTAGTTGATTTGCTCGACCAAAGAAAAGACTGCATGCATGAGCTCCATCAAGGACGAATTGAAAATTTTATACTGTGCATACCCAGTGACCGCAACCTTCAAACTCATATTTATCAGTGATTGCAGTGACCATATGACCATGTGGACACACATACAATTGATATAATTGATTGTCAAAGATATTGACAACCTTCCACATAAAGAAGTCAACCAGAAGAACACTTAGTAGTGAGGTTGAGATTTCTTGTTGTCAGAAATATCTCGACTAACATGAGAAAGGTAGCTATTCCATAATAATACTAATGACCTATCACACAACTCCAACTGTTGACTATCGTTGGTACAAGAACGTTTATCTAGAAGAGACTATTGATATTTCTATTTTTCACATATGAAATTCCCCACAAGTAAAGATAGATAGTCGACTAAAGTCATTTCGACTGCAGAAAACCAACTTCCTAATCGAATCAACTTGTTGGAGTATTCAACATCAACTGCAAATAATCGACATATGGGAGGAATTCTATTCACGCATGCATATGAATTTGATCTACAATTTTAAAAGGTATAGAGTGTGACTATTATATACCATGAAATCAATACAATATACCATGCTAATGGATTCTTGAACCATAAAAGAGTTACATGAAGGCCAAGGTTAAGTTAATTTTATAGGTCAAGTCGATTCTATATTCTAGTCATTTGATTCTGAATCGACTCCATGTCTATTTGAGTTTTAATCAAAAATAAATCAGTATGTATCGATTGCGTTATATTTGTTTAAAAATATGAGGCAAAGCAGAAAGGACGGGATTAAACATGAGTTTTTAAAGGAAGGTGATCCCCTTTTCCATTGTAATGTAATTCGTTCTTTAGCTGGAGAGATCATTTTCTCACTAACATCAGTCCATACACAGTCGATGACATGAATTCAAGCCCTGCATAGGAAAAACCTTTTTACTAACAGTTAGAGAGTCATATTCAATTTGTATAAGAATTTTATGTCATGTAAATGAAATTGTCAACTCCATAAGATCTAATAGCATAGCCATGACTGACAGAAGAAACAAAGAAAACACATTGATGAGCAACAGAGCAGTGGCTAATCCCTTGAATAAAAGATTGAGCATTGATAGAGGAAATGTTCGTGGTGGCTAAATGAGCAGAGAACTTACAGAGAGAATTCATGATGAGAAACGGTCGAAGGAATTCAATAGAGATATTTTATACACACATGGAGCGTTCACAAAAATATGATGACAAGAATATTAAATTAAACCCCTTGGTACGAGAATTGCATAACATTTCCTGAAAGTAGCAGAATGGTTGGATTCTAATGTAGACCCTCTTCGATCCCATATAAAGAATCCTCCGAGAGAGACATCCTGATAGAGCACGTGAGTAGTCTAGGTCTGAATTGAGTGACTGACTTGGAAATAGCAGCAGTTGGGGTGGCTCTTGAAAGAAATCACAGTTGATAGAGGAAAGAGGTAGACCTGTCATATGGCCACTTGGACTTAGGACTTGGACAAATGATTTCTCGAGACAAACAAGGAATTGAGTGTGGGGGATATTTTGTAGGGGATTCTTAGGCCCTTTTCATCATACATTATAAGTAATATATAAATATGGGTAATAAAGGAGATAAACCAAGTAAATTTCTGTAATAGAGGGTAAATATACTTAACAAATGGATTAGTTGGAGCGAGTATAACCACTCTAACCACCTCTCTATTGTACAAATACTCATGAAGATGGAATATACATTCAGTTGGATATCCTTTCCCAAAAATTATTCTTGAGTACGTGTGTCTGATATGTTTTCCTTAATGTATCTCTTCTCGAATGCCTATGTAATCTAGAAGATTACAACACCAACTTTCCAAAAATATTGGGAAGACAAGAAAAAGGGTAAGGTGGAGCAGAGGAAGAAAGGGTACAAGCCAGCCTTCTTTAAGAATAATTCTTAGGAACGACTAACTCAAAATGAACCCATAATGACGGGGACATTAGGAAAAATACCAAGGCAACAACCTATTAAATGTTGGGTTTGTGAGGGAGATCACATGTACAAAGATTTCCCTCATAGAGGTGAAAAAGTGAATATTGTTCACACTGTACAATGGGATGATACAATTGAGGACATGGAAAAAATATTGTCAAGGATCTATACATCCCTAGACAACAAGAAAGATGAGTTTCAATATCATATGATTGAAGTGGAAGGTAAGATCAATGATCAACATATTGTTATTTTAATTGATTTCATAGATCCTGAGTTGGTGGAAAGATTTCATTTGTAAAGAAACAAGCTTGGGAAATCTTCATTTGTTCAACTAGCTATAGGAGCTAAAATAAGAATTAATGAGTTGGTTAAGTATTGTCTAATGGACATTAAGGCACTGAGCACGAGATAATATTTCAACATCATACCTTTGGGCTCATATGATTTCCTAATTGGTATGGATTGGTTGGATAAGCATCATGTTGTCCTAGATTGCTATAACAAGGCATTCACTTGTTTGGATGAAGAAGGGAACTTGAGAACAGTTCAAGGTGTTCCAAGGGAAGTATCTATTAGATAGATTCCAACCTTGTAGATGAAAAGAAGCTTCAGAAAAGGATGTAAAATTTATGCAACTCATATGGATGTGACAACTCCAAGGGATAAAGTGCCAAGTATTGAAGATCATTCCATATTGAAAGAATTTAAAGATGTATTTAAAGAGATATTGGGGTTTCCACCAAAGATATATATATATATAGTTATCCATTAATCTACTATCTAGAGTTGTCCCATTGTCCAAGACTCCTTATAGGATGAGCATGCCATAGATAAATGAATTACAAATGCAACCTGGGGATCTTTTGAAAAAGGGTTATATGCACCCAAGTGTGTCACCTTGGGGTGCCCCAATATTATTTGTTAAGAAGAAATATGGTACCTTGAGGCTATGAATTTATTTCAGACAACTGAACAAAGTGACTATGAAGAACAAGTATCATTTTCCAAGGATAGATTATCTTTTTGACCAGCTAAAAGATACAAGGATATTCTTCAAGATTGACCTTAGTTCAAACTATCATCAGGTGAGAATTAAAGAAGATGATATCAACAATACAAAATTTATAACAATGTATGGACATTATGATTTTATAGTGCTTCCATTTGGGTTGTCAAATGCACCAAATATATTCATGTTTTTTATGAATGGTATATTCAAAGATTACTTGGATAAGTTTGTCATTTTCTTCTTGGATGACATATCTACTCTTAGTTTAGAGAAGAGCAGGAGTGACACTTGAGGATGGTGCTACAAGTATTGAAAGAATTTAAAGATGTATTTAAATAGATGTTACAAGGAAAATCTCTCTATGGCTAGGGGTAAACCACAACAGATAGAAATTAATGTAGAAATCAACTCTAATCTCAAGTATGCTATATAAAAAAATATTCTAGGAAGACAAGATAAAAGGCCTACCTCGTCCAAACGTTCGATGAATTCCATCATTGAGCACTTGACTCAAAGAAATACACCTGCAACTAGTCCTCAACAACCAAGAAATGCAAGCATATGGTGATAATATATAATGTTAGCTCATTCAATAGCATAATCCATCAACATTCATAAAAAATATGACCATGGAATAACAATTCAAATATTTGCAAGATATTAATTGGACGAGAAAAGAGTATTTATATTAAAATGTAATCAGCAGAAGTGAATGAATTACAAACTTTTGTGTCGTCATGGTTCGGAACCAAGAAACTAAGTTCATTCCAGCTGGGCCTCCACAACTTCAATACTCCACCAAAGGCAATCTCATATAAGAGAGACAATGAGGTTCTCAATCAAGTAGGGAAGAGCTCGGGGGTTGAACAATGTGTTCAGAATTAAAGGACAAAGGGATGTAGACTCAATATGAATTGCTCCAAAGTAAATTTGCTCTCAAAGTTGAATTCTTCTCCTCTTTTCCATAGCTCAGATTTGTCCCATTTGTATCCTTTAATTGGAACTGAAGGGTCGTGTCAAAACGTTTCTAGTATATGGAAGGCCAAGGATCATAGATCTCGTGACATGACATGGAAACCGACACCATTTTTTAATTTTGGGCACAAATCTTGATGTACATGGGTTGTAGTGGTGCAACCTGCATATACGCATGTTGTACTATAGGTAGGGCGTGTATATGTGGAAAAATAATGTTTTTATCTTTGGGATTTACAAAAAGGGACTTCAAGACTGCATAGGGAAATGGAAAAAAGGTCTTTTGTGCAAGTTTGCATGGGGTGAGGAAAATCTTGTTATAATAGATGACCCCCAATGTGTGAGGTTAGAGGAGTATCTGCGATGGTCAAAATACATTATAAGACCCAGAAGTGGAGTAATGGGGACCCAGCTGGAAGAACTAGTTTCTCATTACAATATGTACTGACTTTGCACACATGGATGCCAATTTCAATTACAATGTAGATGCATTTGAAAATATACCAAACAGTTGTCCATGGCCATTAATAGACAATACAAAGGTGGATACATGCTAAAGGTTGTCATAGTCACAAACAAGGTCGAGTAAAACTAGTCTCAAAATAAATCTGAAGATATCTATATACAATGGAGTACAATATGATCTCCCATGATCACTGAAGTCACATAGGTACTTGTCCAATGAAAGGTAGAAACAACTCAAGTAAGTTGCGACTATAAACTGACGTCTTCAAGTCTTTTACACAATCTGCCAAAGGTGCAAGTCTACATCTTATGAATAAAGAAGTTGAGGTCGAACACAATGATACTTCATTTGATTATCGATCATTGAGGTATATCATTAACAAATGCGAGACAACCTACCGATGATGAAATTAGGTATCAAGGCACCGAGTACATTCTTACAAGTGTGAATAAAGGAGTCAGGGTCAAAACTTGAATAATCCATCAATCATGAGACAGTGATGTATTCCCAACTGTCAATGGAAAGAGAATCTTCCACTAATGACTGCAATCCTCTAGGTACTCATAGGACTCTAGGCCTCGTCTCCATAATAGATGAGCTGAATTTGATGGAACGAGACCCGCTGAAAGGAGATAATTCAGGCATCTCCCATCATTCATCATGAGGTATAAAGAAGGATCTTGATGATTTGGAGGAAATCGGACGATGAACATTTTCATGAACCAACGACCCTGTGTGTCTTTCATGTGTGCTAGATGCAAGTGGTACAGGAAAAAGACCCTCTAAATAGCAGCCAATAAGGAAAACTATTGACAAAGGAGAGGAAACCACCAATAGGTCTAATGGCATCCAAGACACCACATGAATCCGAATGTGTGAATAGATGTATCTCCATCGAACACAAGGGAAACCACCCAATCATCAACCAATGATGAAATGTCGACTGTTGGGTTCAAGGTTACCTACCAATGACGAAAGTAGGACTAGGGTGCGCAATAGGATTGCAACTTCATGTGATTCTAAGATAGACTGAGGGTATGGCCGACATACAAAGTCAAGAGTTCTGAGGAATGGCCAACACAGGTTGATAGACATCCTTTGAACAAGAGCATGAGACATATGGAAGACTCTGGCAGCATAGACTCAATGATGAAACTTTGAGATGCAGGAGGCATCAATCAAACTCTCCATAGGCACTAGAAGAGTAACCAGTTGGTGGATTAAACTCTCTATAATGAGCTTAGCTTCCTAAGGTCATGCTAAACCCAAAATTTTGATGACAGGTGGACTCAAAAAAAAAAATCTTTGTTCAAAGGCGACATGAGTACTGCCAATATAAGATAATATTCCCTTCCCAGCCATATTTTTTTGTTTTTTCATAGTCAAATGAATGTTTTGATATAGAGGAGAAAACGAGTGTCGCAAGTGAGAAAAACTAGTTCCAATAGTGGAACATACCTATGCTCAATGCAATGAGGTAGGAGATGGACACTTGGGGGAATGTTTCCTCCTAGGTATAGTGTGTCAAGATGCAAAGGATATAAACAAGGCTCTTCTTTGTTGAGGATGCAAACTACTGAGGTAAATAGATTATAACGCAAAAGAGAGAATCGGTAATAGGCTCAATACTGCAAGCAATGGCATGATATGCAATTACAAAGTAACACCAAAAAATGTCCTTTTTCGTAATATTAGTCTACTTGATTTGAAAAAAGGATAAACCTGCACCAAATAGAAATCCTTTCAAATCCAATTTACGAGTGTGAAAGAGAAAAGTTCACTCGGAAATATTTTATCTTTTTGAAAATGAGTTGGAAAAGAGCTTAAATCAAACTAACGACCTTTAAAATCCAATTAACGAGTGTGAAAGAGACGAATTCACTCGACAATATTTCCATTTTTTAGATGAGTCAGAAAATAGCTTAAATCAGACTTGTTGGGGGGTTTCTAGGTGGCATGTCAAGGGGGAGGCCAAGGCTCCCATGCAGGATTTCTGTGAAAGGTCAGCAACTTACGAATAGATGACACAATCTTGGGAACACCCAAATCTCTCCACGTCGAGGAGGATAAAGTGATAACAGAGGTTACCTTCTCCATGATATATCAGATAATGTCTCTTACTTGAAAAGAAATAGGAGGAGGATTTGGATACCCCACAATACCATCCCAGTCAAAGGGAACCTCTCCAGGACTTGGAGGGAGAGTACTCAGGGAGAGTAAAACTCTCTCTTGTTCGGAAAGTGCAGTATTAGAAATTCTAATGACATGGTTGAAGGACGCATCACCCTCGAAAAGAATATTTGGATTGACCGGAGATTGCATCTGTACGACCACTTCTTCAACCGTTGGTTGAATAGAATGCATGACAACAAGGCCAGGAGATGCATCACCCTCAAAAATGGGAGTGTAGTCAGGTGATGATTGCATCAGCATGACTTCTGTGTCAATCAAAGGATAAACAGAGTGTTGGGAAACCAAAGATGACTCAGAACCTGAAGGGCCCCTAGGTGAGGACCACACTTCCGGTATCCCAGCAGTAGTAGGACACAAACGAGTAAGGTGATCTCCTTCACAAATCCTACAAAGGAACTTGGGCTTACATATTAGACGTCTAGGCTTATCAATCGTATGAATTCCTCCAGGATTATTCACAATGGCTCGTGACAAGATCTCTGCATGACTAGAAGAGGCTAGAGATGTGATTTCAAGATGACTCATGGCGACTGGAGTGGTTCCCCCAGCATGACTTACAGCGGCTGGTTGTTGGTTTTCAACATGACTTGTATAGGTTGTCAACCAATCTCCAACATGACTAGCAGAGGTTTGTAATGGAATTCCAGTATGACTTGCAGTGACTAAACTGGTGGCAGCGATGAGTTGTGGCATTTGAGACCAAGGTCCCAGGAAAGACTGAATTTGAGATATTGCATACCAGGAAGGATCTTGGTTTACACCATGTCCCTTTTCAGAAAGGTAGTATCCTCTGCCTAATTGATCCATAGAGGTTTGTACATGCATCATCACTCAAGAAGATGTCTGTGAAGAGACAAGAGCGTGATAAGGATTAGTCAAGTGAGGATATAAGTTTCCCCCATGTCAAGGGGTTCTGTGAAGAGGGTAATTTTACCATAAAACTGATTCCCTCTATATGAAATACCAAAGAACATATGGGGACCCGCCATGGGAAAAGTGTTTGCGGGAACTGGCATGGAAGATGAAGGGTACACGGATGGAGTGTAATAAGTAGAATAACCACCCATTTGAGAAATGGCTCCTGAAAAAGCATGGCTAGGATTGGATCTGTAAGAGGGGAGATTCCAACCCCCCACAGTGAGAGTTGGTTGAGGGACATGACTCCTATCAAATGAATATGTGGACAGCGGAGTCATCATGCCCCTAGATCCAAAACTAGGATTCATATAAGTGGGCAAGGGAGAGGATGGAAAGGGTGAAGGTATGTTTGGCATATCAATAGGAAAATGATTAGAGACCCAAGGCATGGACTGAGTATCATAATTCTTCATACCATTATGAAAATTGGATGGATTCATCCCCATGACATGAGTGAATGTCATCGGGGAGGTAGCGGTAAATGAGGGAGTCAAAGGAACTCCACTATCCATGATAATGACAACTCAAGGCATGGTATAAAATCCTAAGGTCAACTAAAGATCAAAGAGCACAGCAAAAATAATCAAATGACCAAAATGCACACAAACAGGATAAAGTGGTTGAAAGGGGCCTCCCTCTCTAAAGTAGGTATGCCTCACCCAAGAGGGGCTTGAGACTCCTCTTCTAAAGATCGTAGGTATAAAAATCAGTTATAAGGGCCCTTGTGGGATTAACAACCATTCGGTCAGATCCCCCCGGAGAGGTAATCCTCCATAAAAAATGTGTGTTGTCTGACCCTTATCTAACCCAGGGTACCTGCAGAATAACCCCTGCAAGAAACTTATGTGGTACCTAAGTCAAGCAACTAAGAAACCATGATATAACTGATGCACAGGCAAATGGTCGTAAATCAGGTCCACCATATGGGCAGGCTAACAATGCCTGAAACCTTGAAATCACTTCCTCTCACAGAGGTAAGGGTACTAGAAAGATCCCCATATACGAATAGATCCCCAGAAATATATCTGAAGCTAAGAATGTATCGGGGGGATATCCCTTCAACCAACCTCACGTGACCTCATTCTTAACTCCGTTATAAGTGGAGCCTCCTGATATTACTGATTATACCATGGATTTCTCCACTCCCTTACTCAGACACATATGTTGATTTAATAGCCTTGGAGAATTTTACTCACAAAATATTATTCCAAGGCTCTAAATCCTAAGCTATTTTTTGCACCCTAGAAAAATAAAATCGTTACTAATCAATTTTAAATTATAGCGTTACTTTTAGTGACTTTGCTTACTCAAAAAGGTGCGGTCATGAAACTAGTGATGTTATGACTTACCAAGTAAAATAGATGAATATGAATACAATGCAAATTCCTAACTTCAATTCCCAATAAATGATATGCTTTTCAAAATGCAATTCTTAATTCAGTTCTGCAATTCAAAATAAAATGCAATCTTTCTTTACATGTACTAAGATAAATGATAAAGACTCAAGAGATCAAAATGCCAACAATGTAAAATGCCTAATATTTTTTTATTTTCAATATAAGAAAATGAAAATACAAGGACTGGACAATATCTTGACATAAAAACTCTGTTGTGTGTAAACAACGACAAACCAAGTAGGATATAAAGAAGAAAAACACCCAGCCCAAGATGCAAGTACAATGAAATGAAAAGGATCATGAGAAAGGCACCGCCCAAAAATTCAACCAAAGAAAGGTTTCTTGTCATTCCACAAACACTTAATATTCATAAAAGATACCCAAGAAGACTCAACAATCATCAAAACCTACCCAACAACCATCAAACCCAGCAAGTAAGAAAAAATGGGTGATGTACGCGACTTCTCAAGGGAAAAGCACGTATATACGCTTCTTGCAGAAGGACAACACGCATATGTACGCGACTTTCAGTAAAAAACCTGTGTATATTTGTTAAAACAAAGCTAGGTTAAAGAGAAGGCTAAGAAACTCAGACTTCGAGTGAACAGAGGTTGTCAAGCAATCAGTCGACAAGAAACTCAATATAGACGAGAGAAATCTAAGGAGAAAAACACTCCAAACCCCGAAAAAGAAGATTTTTTCCCCAGTATAGTCGCCAATTCTATTACAAGGAAAATCTCTCTATGGCTAAAGGTAAACCACAATAGATGGAAATGACTGCAGAAATCAACTCTAATATCAACTATGCTATATAAATAAATATGGTAGAAAGACAAGATAAAATGCCTACCTCGTCCAAACGTTCAATGAAGTCCATCGTTGAGCACTTGACTCAAAGCAATACACCTACAACTAGTCCTCAAAAACCAAGAAAAGCAATCATATGGGGATAATATATAATGTTAGCACATTCAATAAAATAATCCATCAACATTCATAACAAATACGCCCATGGAATAACAATTCAAATATTTGCAAGATATTAATTGGACGAGAAAAGAGTATTTCTATTAAAATGTAATCAACATAAGTGAATCAATTACAAACTTCTATGTCGGCACAGTTCGGAACCAAGAAACTAAGTTCATTCCAAATGGGCCTCCACCACTTCAATCCTCCACCAAATACAAGCTCATATAAGAGAGACAATGAGGTTGTCAATCAACTAGGGAAGAGCTTGGGGATTGAACAATGTGTTCAGACTTAAAGGACAAAGGGATGCAGACTCAATATGAAGTGAATAATTTCTCCAGAGTAACTTTTCTCTCAAAGTTGAATTCTTCTCTTCTTTTCCATAGCTCAGATTTGGCCCATTTTTAGACTTCAAGTGGAACTGAAGGGTCAATTCGGAATGTTTCGAGTATATGGAAGGCCAAGGATCATAGATCTTGTGATGTGACATGGAAACCCAACACCATTTTTTTAATTTTGGGCACAAATCCCAATGTGCACGGGTTGTACTGGTACAACTTGCATATGCGCATATTGTACTATAGGTAGGGTGCGTATATGTGGAAAAATAATGTTATTAGCTCTGGGATTTGCAGAAAGGGACTTCAAGTCTGCATAGGTAAATGGAAAAAGACCTTTTGTGCAAGTTTTCATGGGGTGAGGCAAATCTTTATATAACAAGAGATAGTGGGGTTGCCACCAAAGAGAGATATATATTTTTCCATTAATCTACTGTCTGGAGCTACCCCAATGTCCAAGATTCCTTATAGGATGAGCATGCCAGAGCCAAATGAATTACAAATGCAAATTGAGGAGATTTTGAAAAAGGGGCATATACACCCAAGTGTGTCACATTGGGGTGCCCTAATATTATTTGTTAAGAACAAATATGTTACCTTGCGGCTATGAATTGATTTCAGACAGCTGAACAAAGTGACTATGAAGAACAAGTGTCCTTTGCCAAGGATAGATGATATTTTTAACTAGCTGAAAGATGCAAGGATATTCTCCAAGATTGACCTCAGATTAAACTATCATCATGTGAGAATTAAAGAATACAATATCAACAATAAAACATTTATAACAAGGTATGGCCATTATGAGTTTATAGTGCTAACTTTTGGGTTGTCAAATGCACCAAATATATTCATGTTTTTTATGAATGGTATATTCAGAGATTACTTGGATAAGTTTGTCATTTTCTTCTTGGATGGCATATCTACTCTAAGTTTAGAGAAGAGCATGAGCGGCACTTGAGGATGGTGCTACAAGTATTGAAAGAATTCAAATATCTATTTAAAGAGATATTGGGGTTGCCACCAAAGAGAGATATATATTTATCCATTAATATATTGTCTAGAGATTCCCCAGTGTCCAAAACTCCTTATAGGATGAGCATTCCAGAGCTAAATGAATTACAAATTAAACTTGAGGAGATTTTGAAAAGAGGGTATATACACCCAAGTGTTTCACCTTGGGGTGCCCCAATATTATTTGTTAAGAAGAAATATGGTACCTTGAGGCTATGAATTGATTTCAGGAAGCTTAACAAAGTGACTATGAAGAACAAGTAGCCTTTGCCAAGGATAGATAATATATTTTACTAGTTGAAAGATGCAAGGATATTCTCCAAGATTGACCTCAGGTCACACTATCATCATGTGAGAATTAAAGAACAATATATCAACAATACAACATTTATAACAAGATATGGCCCTTATGATTTTATAGTGCTTCCATTTGGGTTGTCAAATGCACCAAATATCTTCATGTTTTTTATGAATGGTATATTCAAAGATTACTTGGATAAGTTTGTCATTTTCTTCTTGGATGGCATATATAATCTAAGTTTAGAGAAGAGCAAGAGAAACACTTGAATATGGTGCTACAAGTATTGAGGGAGCATTAGTTGTATGCCAAGTTAAGAAAGTGTTCATTTTATCAGAGACATATACACTATTTGGGCCATATCATTTTAGAGGAAGGGATCGCAATAGATATTGAGAAGATAAAATCCACCAAAGAATGGCCAGTACAAAGGAATGTCTGAGAGGTGAGATCATTCATGGGACTTGCAAGTTATTATAGAATATTTATTGAAGTATTTTCAAGAATATCACATATAATCACTTCTTTGTAAAAGAAGGGTAGGAAGTTTGAGTGGACTTCTAAATGTGAAGAAATATTTCAAAATTTGAAGTATTTATTGAAAAGTGGATCAATATTAAATATTGTTGATCCTAATAAATATTTCATTGTATGCATTGATGCATGTAAGGAAGGGCTTGGTGGAGTCCTTCACCAAAATGGGCATGTGATATGCTATGAGGCAAGAAAGTTAAAAGAGCATGAGAGACACTATGTTATTCATGATTTAGAATTGGAAGCCATAGTTCATGCCTTAAAGGTGTGGAGGAATTATCTCATGGGGAAAATATTTGAGTTGAGGACAGACTATAGTGGTCTAAAATATTTTTTTGGACAACCAATTTTGAATGCCAGATAAATTAGATGGTTGAAATTCCTCAGTGAATATGACTTTGATATAAACCATATGAAATGAAAGGAGAAATTTTTTTTGATGCACTTAGTAGGAGGGTGCACGAGGTACGTGATATATCCATTATCATGTGTAAATATGATTTAAAATACAAAATTTTGGAAGCTGCAAAATCATGTCAGCATTACTTGGAAACAACAAAAAAATCACAAGGGAATTTTTTAGCGGAAAATTGATGATTATGAGTTGAGAGACGATAGAATCCTCATGTACAGGAGTGGATTTTTTTACCTAAGTCTCAGGAGATGAAAAATATGGTGCTAATATAAATGCATAATGTGTCTTATGCTAGGCACCGAGGTTACGAAAAAACAATTGCGGTTGTCAAGAGCCAATATTTTTGTCTAGGCATGAAGAGAGAGGTGGAATATTATATAACTAGATGTATAGAATTTTGTAAGGTCAAGGCTAAGCATAGACATCCAACTAGTTTTCTACATCCAACAACTTCCCCCTCTTCATTTGAGTCAAGTACTTTGTCTAGTATTTGACACTTCATTTCATCCACCTTTGCAGTTGGATGAAACAACACTTGGGGGGAATTTGCCTACAACCTCTGGAATTCATGCTAGACTTAAGACTATAGAGTTTTAAGTTGGGGGAAATCATATTTTTACTTTGGTTCAATCTTGTGTAAAAAATGAAACTAATCCTACCCCAAGCACAGTTTTGTTTTGTTTCAAGCTTGTGTAAAAATGAAACCAATCCTGAGCTTAGTCTTTGTTCTTTCTCATGCTCGTAAATACCTAAGAATGTAACCGAGTATACTTTTATCACTTTTTAGGACTCATAAAGGTTATAAAAAGAATGAACCCCCTGGAGTTCTCTTTAATCTCTTTTCATACTCTCTAAATATGAAAATATTGTCGAGCGATCTGGTTTTTTCACGCTCGTTGAAGTATTTGAAGAAATGTCTGGTGAGCGGTAGTTTATCTCTAATCAGACTACTTTAAAAAAAAGGAACACTCTAATCAAGCATGATTAGAAAAATTTATGGAGTCCTCTTTAAGTTCTTTTCAAACTCCATAAATATGAAAGGACCACTGAGTTTTCTTTCTTTGGACTCGTAAAAAAAACATCGAAAGGCCCATATGGGACCGAACCACTCCTTCCTAGGGTTCGTTAAACATACTTCGAAGGACTCATCTGAAGGATGAGATTACAATTAAAGCATATGTTATCCTCCTCAAGATTGTATAAAAATAAAGTGGTACTCACCATAAATGGTGGGGGGGAATTGGGAAAGAAATGTCTGTAAACCTGTATTCTATGGAAGAGTCTCTTTTGAACATGACACCCTTTCACTCACTTTATGTCTAGGTTGGAAAATCCGCTTGTCTCTTGATCATACTCCTTTATAAGATTACAAATTGGTCTATGATCATTGTTGTTGAGTTAGTGTTTCCAAAACAGTTGTCATGTTGTCAATATGTTCAAAGAGAAGTTCAACCTGGAAATCATTCTATTGCGTTGGCCATTTATGTAGTCCTTAAGCCTTCTATTGCGTCTGCCATCCCTAAGTCAATCCTAAATCACTTGTTACTCTGATCTACTTCAAATATTATTACTTGTTTTGTGTCATTGATGGGGGATACATTTAGGCCCTCCTATAGTGAGTCTTTTCCTGTCAACTCCAACTCATTATCTGGTAATTAGACTTAGAAACTAATTGGTACCTTGGAACTTGCATGCCTCAATGGCAGGTTTCCTCACTTTTAACAGTGGGTTTTCATTATTGACCCATGATCAGGAGATTTCGCCGAGTGTTGGACTTCAGCTCACAAATTCGCACCCGTTGGATTGTACTAGTGTAACTTGGGAGTCACTGACATTAATGGTCATTTCCCTCACACTTGTTAATGATATTCATTAATGACTGGTAATCAAGTGGTTTCTACCATGTTAGACTTCAATACATGTATTCGCATGGTTAGATTCGTACTATAGAATGGTGGAGATGAAGACCCTAGATATTTTTTTATAGTTTCAGGTTGTGTTGAAGTATATTCAGATTGCACTGTTGCATAGATCCACAGTGTATGTCTCATGGATATGTTCAAATTTGAGTCTTTAACCCATAGATCCACAGTGTATTTTTGGTGGCTATGTTCATATTTGAGTCATATTGGCATGGATCCACAGTGTATGTTTGGTGGCCATGACYTGTCTTACTTGACATGGATMTTTTGATGTCRGCATTTATKCTTTGATTCATTTGTATTATGAGTATGGGAATGCCTACCTCAGTGATGATATATTATTGTACTGTATTTCCTTGTTTGTTGGCAAGTTTTTGACTGACATGTTCCTTGTTCCCAACACACACTCGACAAAGTATTTCAGCTATGACTTTTCTCTAACTTCATACTTTGGGGGGATTACTATTACATTTTTTTTTTTCACCCCTATGACCATTAATGATGTACACCTATCCTTTGTCTTTAGAAGGATAAATTTCCTTAATCTCTGAAGAAGAATGAAGATAAACTTTCCTAGAGAGATGAAATTATCTTTTCCTTTGTAAAAAACCTTGTAAAGAAGGATCGTCACACCTTTCTCAGTGTTAAGGGTGAGACAATCTCATATCGATGCAGGTTGCACCAAAGTGGCCTGCGACATTGTCTTAGTTTGCTCAGTGTTAAGGGTGCCACGATCGCTCGTACGAAGAAAAAGAGAAACTTATCAACGCTTGTAGAATAGAATATTCGAGGGTGAGGTGACCTCCAATCGATTTGGATCTAAGTCACATCCTTGATCTCATGGGATCATCCTCACCTACTCATCCTATCCTTTTCATCTTATAAAAGGAGGAGGCCTCTCATGGGGAAAGCTAACTTTTAGAATAGATTTTTTCGGTGAGCTTTTGGAATAGAGTTTGGATTAGCTTCAGCCATAGGTAATTCATATGGAGTGTTTGGGCCTATGGTGGCTTTGAGTTTCTCTTTGTCAAGCTAAGATCATAAGTAGCTTCCAGATCTACAGACTCTGAATCCGTGGAGCGGAAGTGTGTGGGAAGCAAGGAACTGTTGGAAGGAACTTGATAACATCAAGGCATCTGGTGGTATCTTTCCTCCAAATTATTTAATACACATATACTTTTTTTTTCTTATATGAATGATATTTTTCCATATTGTATGATTCATTGATCACGTACATAGTTTCATATCAAATAGACTCTATTATTCTTGTCTTCGTTAGTTTGTGTTTCTTTGCAGATACTTCTTCATAAGGCTTACAATGGAGCTAGGATCACATTGGCGAGGTCAGGTCTACAACATTTAAAAGGTATGTTTTGGATCCTCTTCTTATTTGGTAAGTGAAATATAAGTAAATTTTAGTATATTGTCTTGTTTTGTTCTAGTTTTAGGGTGAAACTAGGGAGATCAGTTTGTGTCTGCACTTAGCAATTTGTCCTGAAACATCAGGGCACAAATGATTAAGATGATCTCCTTTGAAAAACCTACAAAGGAACTTGGGCTTAGGTCTTATATGTCTAGGCTTCTCAATCATATGAATTCCCCCAGCATGACTTGCAATGGCTGGTGACATGCTCCCAACATGACTTGCAGAGGCTAGTAGAATATATCCAACATGACTTGCAGAGTTTGGTCATGAATTCCCAACATGTCTAGCAGAGGTTGGTGACGAAACCTCAACATGACTAGCATAGATTGATGATGAATCCCCAAAATGACTAGCAGAGGTTGGTGATCTATGTGCAATGTGACTAGCAGTGACTATATTTATGCCCCCATCATGACTTGCAACGACTGGTTGTTGGTCTTCAACATGACTTGCAAAGGTTGTTGACCAATCTACAACATGACTAGCAGAGGTTGGTGATATAATGTCAGTATGACTCGCAATGAATGGACTTGTGGTGGCGGTTGGTTGTGGAATTTGAGACCCAGTTTTCAGGAAATACTGGTTTTTAGAAATTGCGGGCCAGGAAGGGTTATGGTATACACCATGGCCTTGTTCGACAGGATAGTATCCTCCTCCAAACTAATTCATAAATGGTTGTAAGGGCATCGTCACTGAGGAATCCGCTTGCGAAGAGAAAGCAACATGACAAGGGTTACTTGGGTGAGGATATATGTTTCCCCCAAACGAAGAAACTTCATGAAGGGGATTTTCGATACTATAAAACTGACTCCCCCTAGATGAAACATCAGAGGATATATGGAGGTTCACCATGGGAAAAGCATCTATAGGAACCGACATAGCGGAAGAAGGATAGATGGATAGGATGTAATAAGTAGAATGATCGCCCATTTGAGCACTTTCTCCTGGAAAAGTGAAGATAGAATCGGATCCATAGGAAGGAAGATTCCAACCTCTTATATTAAGAGTTGGTTGAGGGATATGAATCCTACCAAATGAAAAGGGAGAATAAGGAGGCATCATGCCTCCAAACCCAAAACTAGGATTCACATAAGGCAATGAGACAGAGGATGGAAAGTGTGAAGACATGTCTGGCATACCATGAGAAAAATTATTAGAGGCCCAGGGTATTGGCTGAGTATCATGATTTAGCGTACCACTTGGAAATACAAAAGGATTCACCCCCATGGAATGAGCAAAGACCATGGGTTGGGTATCACCAACTGAGGGAGTCACGGGGGCTCCACTAACCATAGCAATGAAAACCCATGACACAATACAAAATCCTAAGGCCAATTGATAATCATAGATCACACCAAAGTAAAGAAAAAAGGCCAATGCACACAACCAGGATATAGTAGATAAAAAGGGGCCTCCCTCACTAGAGTAGGTATGCCTCGCCCAAGAGGGGCCTAAGACTCCCTTCAAAATAACGGAGGTATAAAAATCAGTTATAAGTTCCCACATGGGCTTAACAATGCATTTGGTCAGATCTCCCCAGAGAGGTAATCCTCCATAAAGTTTGTGTGTTTTCTGACCCTTATCTGACCCATAGAACCTGCATAATAACCCATGTAAGTAACCTATGTGGCCACCTATGTTAAGCAACTAAATCCACCATGATACAACCAATGCGCAGGCAAACATTCGTAAGTCTGGTCCACCATATGGGCAGGGTAACATAGCCCGAAATCTTGAAAGCATCGCCTCTCACATAGGTAAAGGCACTAGCAAGACCCCCAGATACGAATAGATCCACAGAAATATCTCTAATGCTAAGAAGGTATTAGAGGGATATCTCTTCAACCAACTTCACGCAACCTTGTTCTTAACTCCGTTATGAGTGGAGCCTCCTGACATCACCAATTATACATTGGATTTCGCCACTCCCTTAGTCAGACACATATGTTGATTTTAATATCCTTGGAGATGTTTACTCACAAAATCTTATTCCAAGGCTCTATATCTTAAGCTAGTTTGTGTACCCTGAAAAATAAAATTGTTTCTAATCAATTTTAAATTTATCATTGTTACTTTTAGTGGGTTTGTTTACTCAAAAGACGTGGTCGTGAAACTGATGATGTTATGACTCAGTAAGTAAAATAAATGAATATGAATATAATGCAAATTCCTAACTTCAATTCTCAACAAATGATAATTTTTTCAAAATGCAACTTTCAGTTCAACTCTGCAATTTCAAATAAGATTCAATCTTTCCATGCATGTATCAAGATCAATGATAAGAACCCAATAGACCAAATGCCATAATGCAAAATGTATTTTTTTATTTTCAATATAAAGAAATGAAAATGCAAGTACTAATCAACAACTTGATATATAAACCCTACTGTAAGAAAAAAGAGACAAACCAAGGAGGATATCAAGAAGCAAACACCCAGCCCAAGATGCAAGGATAACCAATGAAAAATATGATGAGAAAGAAAAACTGCCCAAAAATTCAACCAAAGAAAGGTTTCCTATCACTATCCAGGCACTTAACAGTCATGACAGAGACCCAAGAAGACTCAACAACCATAAAAAAATTACCCAACAAACACCAAACCGAACAATCAAGCAAACAAGGATGATGTACGTGACTCTTTAAGAAAAATCGTGTGTGTGCGCACCCTATAGAATGACATCTCACGTGAGTATGCATCTGTCAATGGAAAACACACATATGTGTATTAAAACACTACTAGGTTAAGGATAAGGCCAAGAAACTCAGACTTAAAATGAAAATTGGTTGTCAAGCAATCAGACGACAAGAAAACTCAAGCTAAATGAGAGAAATCAAAGGAGAAAAACACTCCAAACCCTGAAAAGAATATTCTCTCTGCAGTATGGTCGCCAATTTTGTTATGAGGAAAATCACTCTATGTCATGGGGTAAACCACAATAGAAAAAAATGTGTTAAGCCCTAATATTGGCTCATTACCCCTTAATTGGGGCATATTATATTAGTAATGTTATTTTATTTATGTCGGCTTTAAGCCATTAGTTGTAATTATACCTCCTAATCTCCTATATATACCAAGGAGACATTTTCATTTTGAATCATCTTGTACTTGAACATTTAAGTGGGGTAAAAGGAGGTTGCCCCCTCGAAGAGGATTATTATCTTAAATTCTCTCTTTTTCAAGGCATTGAGTACTTTTTCTGGGGATTTTCTATGTTATATTGATATTTGGTTCTTAACAAAATGACTTCAGAAATCAACTCTAATATCAAGTATGATATATAAGCAAGCATGCTAAAAAGACAAGATAAAGAGCCTACCTCTTCCAGGCGTTCAATGAATTTCATCGTTAAGTGCTCGAATCAAAGATATAAACCTGCAACTTGTCCTCAACAACCAAGATACACAAGCATATGGTGATAATATATAAAGTTAGCACATATAATAGCATAATCCATCAATATTCATAACAAATACACCCATAGAATAACAATTCAAATATTTGCAAGACAATAATTGGACAAGAAAAGAGTATTTCTATTAAAATATGATCAACATAAGTGTATGAATGAAAAAGTTCCATGCCGGGACGTCTCGAAACCGAGAAACCAATTCCCTTCCAATTGGACCTCTTCCACTTCAATCCTCCACCAAAGGCAAGGTCATATAAGAGAGACAATAAGATTCTCCATCAAAGAGGGAAGAGATTGGGGGCTGAACAATGTGTTCAGACTTAAAAGAACAAAGGAATGCAGACTCAATATGAAGTGAATAATTTCTCCAGAGTGACTTTTCTCTCCAAGTTGAATTCTTCTCCTCTCTTCCACAACTTGGATATGCCCCATTTATAGCCTTAAAATGAAATTGAAGGGCCTATTCGGAATGTTTCCAGTATATGGAAGGTCAAGGATCATGGATCTTGTGACATGACATGGAAACCAAACACCATTTTTTAATTTTGGGCACAAAACTCGATGTATGCGGGTTGTAATGGTGCAACCTGCATATACGCATGTTGTATAGCTGTTAGGGCATGTATATGTGAAAAAATATGATTTTTATCTCTGGTAATTGCAAAAAGGGACTTCAATTCTGCATAGGGAAATGGAAAAGGCCTTTTGAGCAAGTTGCATGGGGTGGCGAAAATATTTCTATAACAATATGTACCTTTTATTCCATGAGAGAGGCTCTAGGGAAAGTTTATCAAAAACCCACTCTTGATTCCTTTTGTGATGCCTTGATTAGAGAGAAATATATGCTTGTACAACTTGGAGTGATCAACATTGTAGGTACCTCCAGCAAATCCTTAGTTGCCCAACAGAAAGATAAACCCAAGAATCCCAAGAAACAACATCCTCGCCAAAACAACAAGCAACATAAGTGTCCCAAACCCACTCAGACAGCTTCAACTCCTAATGGTGACAAAGGAGAAAAATCTAAAAATAAGAAGACTAATAAACATTGCAACTTTTGTTATAAAGATGGTCAATGAGTCCAAATGTTTCAAGAAGCTAGAAGATTTAGAAGTATCGATGAAGAAGCAAAACATCAATATTTATTCTACTTCTTCTTCTTCTCATGGACATGAACTTTATGCTTATGGTTTCTCCTTCAATGCAACTTCTACTTCCTCTTCTAATGAATGAGTGGCCTATTGATTATGGATCATATTATCATATGGCTAAGGATAAAGACATATTTTCTTCTCTAAATGAATGTAACACCAAGAAAATATTTGTTGGTGATGATAGATCTCTTAGTGTTGTAGGATCTAGAACAATTCAAGTAGATAATGGTCATTTCAATGATGTATTATGTGTTCCAAGTCTTTCATGTAACCTTCTATCAATATATCAAATCACTCATTCAAGTGAAGGTAATACCATAGAGTTTTCACCTCACCAAGTTGTAATCAAGGATCTAAAAGATCCTAAGCATGTTCTTGCAACTAGAATTGTTGATGATATTACCAGGTTGTACAAGTTTAACAACTTTCGGTCATCATATTTTCCATCAGTTTTTGTTTCTCATAGTGATGACTTGAGCAAAATTTGGCATGAGCGGTTTGATCATCTAAACTATCGCTCATTGCAAAAACTATGTAATAAACATGTGGTGATTGGTCTTCCTCTTGTTTCATGTAGAGACAGTGTTTGTGTCATTTGTGTTCTTGGAAAAAATCATCGGGTCAATTTTGACATACATGCCTCTTAGCACACCTCAGGCCCTTTGCAGTTTTTTCATAGTGACTTGTGTGGTCCACTTTCTTCTCCTTCTTTTTCTAGGTGCAAGTATTTCTTAACTTTCATTGATGACTTTTCCAAATGTACTTTGGTTTGTTAGTAAAGTGGGTGTGCTCGTTTAACCATAGACAATATAGAAATATTGTCACCCAACCATAGGCACTAATGCCACCCCTGAGCACCTTGACCTTTACAGAGAGAAGAATTCTAGTAGCAAACCAATATCCAACCAAGCCTAATGCACCAAGCAAAGATAACCAAAACTGATCAGATATTCCAACCCAGAAAAACTGAAAATACGGATTGCAGAACTGCGGAAACAGTTTCTCCTCATACTTGCGCACTACTGGACTTCTACAGTGTGCACAAGTGGATTTCTGCAATTCTGAGAAATCTGGCTCAAATGAAAACTAGTGTCCTATACTTATACTTCCTTTTCCAGGCTTTCTGGGTCGACTTATCTTTCTGGGTGCTAAAGACTTAATATATAATATTTTTCTTTAGCCAACTTCTCTTCTAGGGTTATATCCAAATCTTTTCTTGCTTCTGGAATATTCTAATCTCGTCAAATGTCATGAATGGAGGTTAATACCTCCCGCAGCTACCATAATATCAACACTCCCTCCTAGATATGGAGGTATAATAGGTAATGCTCTTGAGCACAAACATACCATTCAACCAGTAGCATAATTATAGCCACACGGGCTATCTCATGATTGAATCATGAGCACCATTATCATTGTCCAACTAGATAATATTTATGACAATCAGTACAATGTCATCTTGATAGAACACAATTGTGTCTATCCATGGTAGTACATAACTACTATCCAGTGTTACACAACCACACTAAGAAGCACATGGCTACTTGATCAGTGACACATAGTCACAACCAGTGGAACACATCCACCATATTAGCATACATATATTGTCCAGAGGCATACAGTCTCCATAGAAATCATATCATCTGATATCAAACTGCACATAAACAATATCATGATATAACCTAAGTCCTATGGGCCATTCTTCCACTCACATATTGTGAGATATGGAAGAGAATATTCCCTCGGAAAGTAAAGCATCAACCATGCGATATCTGGACTATTCTTCTCAAGCATAGAAGAATAATTGTCCTGATTTCTAAGCCTGGACCATTCACCTAACTGGGCGATTCCTGTGGCACTAAACAAAGTGCAACTTGGAGAGAATGAGTCTGCCCTAGGGAATGCCTATCCCTGATTGTTGAACCTGGACCATTCACATAACTGGCCATTCCTCCAGTGCTAAACAAAGTGAAACTTTGAAAGAATGAGTCTACCCTAGGGAATGCCTATCTAGACCATTTCCTAAGGAAATGATTATCCTGCATGAACCTCCAAGACGGACCACTCTTTGAAACTGCTCACAATTGTCAACTTCAAAAGAATGACTGCCCGGTGAGGCAGACCATTCTTCTTGACCACTACTAAGAGTGGCTACCAAGAAGAAATTTTGTCCTAGACCATTCCCCCACACTAGCCACAATGGGAATCGTTGTCTATGGTACATCAGCAATCTATCGAATCATTTTCATTACGAAAATGACCATTCGATCTGGACCATTTTTTGAACTAGAAAATGCTTGTCCGTCAGAAATCTCAAACCACTTTCCGAATTGGAAAGGAACTTCCCATCCTGGACCATTTTCCAAGATGGAAAATGACTATCCATAAATCAATGATATATCAGGTCTCCCTTCCAACCTGGAGATCCATCTCTTCCCTTTCAGCTAAGGGATATATTTCCACGATCCCCAACTTGACTCGTAAGTATGCAAAATTTATTCTGGACAGAGTTTTCGTCAAGATATTTGTTGTCTGCTCATCTATGGGGATATACTGGAGCTTCACTTCTTCTTCCTGGAATTTATCTCGAATAAAGTAGTATTTGATCTCAATGTTTTTTGACCGTTCATGAAACACTAAGTGTTGTGATATCCGTATACAACTCTTATTGTCATAGTATATTATGGTCGAATCCGGAACTTGTTCAAATAATCCAGAAATCAGTATTCTCATCCATGCTACTTCTTTACATGCCTCACATGTTGCAATATATTATGCTTCTGTTGTGCTAAGTGCGATAGAATTTTGTTTCCTGTTGCCCCAAGATATCGTATCGAAGCCCAAGTTGAAACACATCCCTGAAGTACTCCTTATGTCTTATGCACTTCCTTCCCAATCTATATCTGTGAATCCATGAAGTTTTATATCGTTGGATGAAGTATATCTTAAACCATAGTTTAGTGCCCCACGAATATATATTAGAACATGATTTGCAGCTATCCAATGCTCATGTTTGGGTTCCACCTGGAACTGGTTTAGTGTGTTTATGGCAAAGAAAATATATGGTCGAGTATTTACTAAATACATCAATGACCCAATCAATTGCCGATATAGAGAAGGGTCTACTGGATCAGAATTTGATTCTCTTACTTTTATTATATCTGTGGTCATAGGAGTGTCCATGGATTTGCAATCCAACATTCCAAACTTCTCAAGAATATTCACTGCATACTTTCCTTGTCTAAGGAATACTTCACCACGCTTTTGCCATACTTCTAGTCCCAAGAAATAATGCATGAGACCAAGATCTTTTATATCTAACTCAGAGGCTAGTTATTTTTTACACTAGATGATGAGAGACTCTTCATCTGTTAAGAATAAATCGTCGACATATAGCAGTAGAATCACAGGTGCATTTTTCATGACTTTGTAGTAAATATTTAGATTTGCATGACTCTTGGAGAAACCAAGTCTTATTAAGTAGATGTCTATTCTGGCATACCAAGCTCTTGGATCTTGCTTGAGTCCATATAAATATTTCTTTAGTTTGCAAACATGAGTGTCTTTGGATTGTATTTCAAATACTTGAGGTTGTTCAATGTATACTTCTTCTTTGATTGCTCCATTGAGGAAAGTTGTTTTTACACCCATCTGATGTAAACTCCATCCCATGGAAGCAGCAAGAGACATAATGGCTCTAATAGAAGTATATCTAGCAACATGAGCAAATGTCTCATCGTAGTCTTCTCCCTCCTTCTGGGAGAACCCTTTGGCTACGAACCTTTCTTTATATTTGTACACGCTTCTGTCTGTTGCATGTTTGATCTTATATACCCATTTTGAAGTTACTACTGATTTTTCTTTAGGTCTAGGAACAATTTCCCATACATCATTTTTTTTTCATGATGGACTGGTGTTCTTCTATCATGGCTTGTTTCCATTGTTTCTTCTAAGCTACCTCCTCAAATGTGGTGGGTTCTTCATTTAGAATATTTTTCATACATTTTGCATAGCTGGAGAATCTCTTGGGCTTTTTTATTTTTATGAAGGTGCCACTTGGGGCTTTGAGTCTTTCTGCTTCTTGTAGGGTAGCTTCAATCCAAGCTAGACATTTTTTGGTTTTGGGTACAATTTCTGATTCAACAGTTTCACATGGTTGCATTGTATGATCAAGTTGTTATGTTTTTTGATTCTGAATTTCTGGAAGACATGTGCTTTCTTCATTAGGCTCTTCATACTCTTATTCTTCTATAGTTTCTTCTATGGATTTCTTGAAAAACATCTTTTCATTGAAGGTTATGTCTCTTCTGACTTCAAACTTATGTTGTTCTGGGATATAGATTCTATAGGCCTTGGATGATTCATTGTATCCCACGAATATGCCCTTCTTTCCTGAGGGTTCTAATCTCTTCCTTTTATCCTTGGGGATGCGAAACTAAAAAGGGAATCCAAAGATTCTTAGGTGTTCCACATTAGGTTTCTTTTATGAGAAGGCTTCTTTTGGAGTCATATCCTTTAATATGCGGTGAGGAATTCTGTTATGAACATATATTGATGTCATGGTTGCTTCTCCCCACAGATACATAGATAAACCTTGATCGTTAAATAGTGCCTTCACAGTTTCTTCAATAGATATGTTCTTCCTTTCTTCTACACCATTTTGTTGAGGATTATGAGGAATAGTTAGCTCCCTCCTAACCCCTGTCAATTTGCAAAAGGAAACAAATTCCTTGGATGTATATTCTCCTCCATTATATGTTCTCAAGGTCTTGATTTTCTTGTTTGTGAGATTCTCATCTTTGATTTGAATTCTTGAAACTTACTGAAAAATTCCTCCTTTGTCTTCAAGATATATAACCAAGTCTTTCTTGAGTAATCATCTATGAAGATTACATAGTAAAGAAAAACTCTTAGATATTTGTCTGGCATTGGACCAAAAACATCTGAATGTATTATATCTAGGATTTCCTTAGATCTATTATTATTGCTTGAGAATGGTTTCTTAACATCATTACCAAGAGCACATCCTTTGCAAATTCCTTCATGTGTAGACTGTAGTTATGGTATTCCTTCAACCATATTTTTGAGGAAGGGTAATGCTTCATAGTTGATATGAGCATACCTTCTATGAAAAATTTCATTGGGATTCACTTCATCATGTACAAGGGATTCATCATTTTGTTCTAGTAGTATGTATAGTTTTCCTTCACGGGTTGCAATAACTCTAGCATTCTCTATGCTCAAGTCTCTAGGCAAATATAATACTTTTCCATCTACAAAGGCTATTTTGTTTCCTTTGTCTTCTAGGAAAGATATGGATACAAGATTCTTTTGTAAACCAGGCACATATAAGACATTTCTCAAATGAACATTGTTACCTGTTTTCAGTTTAACAGAGGCTTGACCAATTCCTTCGGCTGGGTAAGTGTTTTTGTCTCCAATTTCTACCTTGTACGATGTATTCTTTTCATTTATACTGGAGAGTATGGCTCGGTCTCCTGTCATATGCCTATAAGCTCCACTGTGAATTATCCATATGTCATCTTCAAGAGTTTATGTGAGCGATGAGTAGTGTAGATGATTCATCTTTTCATTCATGATTTCTGTTGACTAATAACTGGTCAATTTTTGACCCAAAATCTCAATCTTGACATTTTTTCCTTCTGAGAGTGCCAAGAGGTGCGCTAGACTAAGGCACACTAGAAAATATTCTCCTTTATTAAGGTATTCCATCATAATGTGCTAGGCAAGAGTTTTAGGGTTTCTGCAACTGCACCTTCTAGTAACCCTAGTGGCAGTTCTTCGGTAACTACACTTGCTAGAAACCCTAGCGGCAGTTCTTCAATGAGCTTAATAACCTTATGGCTTAGCTTCCTTCTAGTTTTTAGACTGAATGAAGGAGGTGTGTCCCCATAACCTATTAGTAAAGTGGGTGTGCTCGTTTAACCATAGACAATATAGAAATATTGTCACTCAATCATAGGCACTAATGCCACCCTCGAGCACCTTGACCTTGATAGACAGAATAATTCTAGTAGCAATTCAATAGCCAACCAAGGATAATGCACCAAGAAAAGATAACCAAAATTGATCAGAGAGTCCAACCCAAAAAAAATGAAAATGGAGATTGCAGAACTGCGGCAGCAACTGCTTCCCAGACTTGCGCACTACTGGACTTCTACAATGGGCACAAGTGGATTTCTACAATTCTAAGAAATTTGTCTCAAATGAAAACTCGTGTCCTATACTTATACTTCTTTTTCCAGGATGTCTGGGCCAACTTCTCTTTCTGGATGCTAAAGACTTAATATATAATATTTTTTTTAGCTGACTTCTCTTCTAGGGTTATATCCAAGTCTTTTCTTGCTTTCGGAATATTCTTATCTCGTCAAAGGTAAAAAATGGAGGTTAATACCTCCTGCAACTACCATAATATCAACAGGTTTTACTTCTTAAAACTTAAGAGAATTTTTTTTGACAAGTTTCTAGCCTACAAGGCCTTTGTAGAAAAGAAATCTGGACATCAAATTCAAAGGTTAAGAACATATAATGGAGGAAAATATGTGAAAAATATTTTTACAAGTTACTACACTACATAGGGCATCCAAATGAAACACATTGTTCCATATACACCACAAAAAAATGGTGTTGTTGAGAGAAAGAACTGGACATTAAAATAAATGGCTAATTATATGATCCAATCTAAGGGATTAAGTCTAAAGTATTGGGCAGAAGCCATCAACTGTGAAAATTACATAATAAATCGCACTCCCACAAAGGCTCTTAAAAATATAACACCGGAAGAATCTTGGACTAAAATTAAACCAGATGTGAGTCACTTTCAAGTATTTGGAAGTATAGCATGGGCTCACATTCCTCATGAGAAAAGGAAAACATTGCAACCTAATAGTGAGAAGTGTATATTTGTTGGTTAGTATGAATATTCCAAAGTTATATACTTCTTCAACCACATTGTAATGAAATTATTATAATATATGTTAAATTTGATGAAAATCTCTTGGTCTGCGAGCCTAATTCGATGATTGTGCCTTCTTCGGCCTGTGATCCATCTTCGACATTTGTGCCTTATTTTTTTCCTATTCTGGTTTCTTCTTTGGATAACGACAGTGAGGATGAAAATCTACCTCCTCCTTCTCACCTTTCTCCATATGAGTCCATTGAACCTAAACCAACACCAACATTTTCGCTTCCTAGATGGGTCCATTCAATACGAGAAGTAGCTAGTGATATTGTCGGTGATCCTTCAGATCACCGTCAGACACATTCTATGTTCCAGTGGGCCTCTTCTCTTTTGGCTCAATTTCAGAGACTCATGATCTAGAGACATTTATAGAAGCTTCAGGTCATCCATATTGGGATATAATAATGAATGAAGAGTATTGTTCTTTAATGGAAAACGATACATGGGATCTTGTACCTCTTCCAAAAGGAAGAAAACTTTTCAGATGTAAATGGGTATACAAAACTAAGTGTGCATCTGATGGAAGTGTTGAAAGACACAAGGCTCAGTTACTTGCCAAAGGATTTTCCAAAGTTGAAGGAATTTACTATAATGAAACCTTTTCCCCTATAGCCAAAATGAATTCCATCTATCTTGTTCTTTCCCTTGTTGCCTCACATAAATGGGAGGTCCATCATATGGATGTTAAATATGCCTTCTTTCATAGGGATTTGCAAGAAGAAATATACATGGAACAACCTCCTGGATATGTTTAGAATGACTCTAGCCTTGTTTTTCACCTTAATAATTATCTTTATGGTCTTAAGCAAGCCCCCCGAGCTTGGTATGCCAAAATGGACAACTTTATTATTGAAACAAGATTTTCTAAATGCCATTATGATCCTAATGTATATACCAAGAAAGTAGGAAGCCATATCATAATCCTTTTCCTTTATGTTGATGACCTTATCCTTGCTAGTAGTGACTCAAAACTTTTAAACCATGTGAAAACTAGTCTTAAGAAGAAATTTGAAATGACAAACTTAAGATTTTTGCACTATTTCCTTGGCCTCCAAGTTTTGCAAACCAATGAAGGAATTTTTCTTTCCCAGTGTAAGTATGCTTATGACCTTCTTCATCTATTTTACATGGAATATTGTAAACTAGTCCCTTCTCCATTCTAGTTTGGAGTCAAGCTTCCTGCCACTTGTACTTCTCCCGAAGTTGATGCCACCTTGTATCATCAGTTAGTTGGTACCTCTTATACTTGAATCATACCCATCCTTATCTTTACTTTGATGTTGTTCTTGTTAATGTTGTTCTTGTTGCCTGGTATATGAAAACACCCCATGAAATCCATTGGAAAGTAGGTAAAAGGATACTTTGGTATGTCTGGGGTACAGTTCAGTTTGGGATCCATTACAGTTCAGAGGGGACTCCTTTATTGGTTGGTTTCACTGATTCTAATTGGGTCGGTGACCCTGATGATCGAAATTCTACTACAAGTTATGTTCTTAGCCTTGGTTTAGGACCTATCACTTGGGCCTATAAGAAACAATAAGCTATCGCACTTTCTTTAGCATAAGCAGAGTCCCGATAATCGGTAAATCCAAGTCATGAAGCCTTGTGTCTTCAACGGATCCTTTCAAAGTTTGTATTCCAACAACAACATCCGACAAGCCTTTGGTGCGACAATCAAAGTGCCATCAAGCTCGTCAAAGACCTAGTTCAACATCAATGCAACAAACACATTGACCTACATAGGAACTTCATCAGAAAGTTCATTCATGATCAAGTTATTGAAGTGCTCTTTTACCCTACAGAAGATCAAGTTGCAGACATTTTCAGAAAGTCTCTTATAGAAGTGAAGCTTCCCAATCTTCGATCTATGTTAGGAGTTCAGGAAGTTGTCATTAAGGGGGGATAGGCTCTAATGCTTCCTTCCTTCTCCTATTGTATCACTATTTTAAATCCTTCAATCCTATACCAATTTGTTCTTAAGGGGGGATGTTAGGATATTTAGACACTTGGGAGTTAGTTAAGATCTACTTGGTCTAATGTGTCGTTAGGTAAAAGTGTGTTTCTTTAGTATGAATTAGTATGAATTTGTAGTTAGGAAATATGATGGTCACGATATGTTCCCGACATAGAGTGATCCAATGGTTCATATTCTCCTCGATCTTAACAACCATTGATCCATGGCTTGACACTCGATTGGTCCATGATATCTATTTAAAGAGCATGGAGGGTCATTTTTCGATGATCGATTGTGAGAAACTCTCTTATAAAATCTCTTTGTAATCTTTTTCTTTTGAATTAATAAACTGCTCCAAGTGGTCGCATTGGCTAGGGCCGTGGATGTTTCCCCATAAGGGTTTTACCACGTCAAAACATCGATGTGTTGATCTTTGATATGGTTGTGTGAGTGGTTACTGAAGTTGTTTGTCCTATGTTGGAATACCTGTGTTGTCAAACAAATTTTGCTCTCATGATTAGTATGCTATAAAGTAGGCTTATACTAGTCATTAATCGCATAAATATTGAAATATTATAGAAATAATAATTAAATTAATAATAACAATTAATTAATCAATAATAGTTCATTAATTAAAATAATTAACTAAATTGTAATAATTAGATTGCAACTTTGGTGCTAGTACGATGTAATTTTGACATAAATTTGACACAAAAAAATGGAATCTACTATGATGCTAAAAAATACACAAATACAACTTAAAATAAATAATAATGACACACATACGATGTTAACACAATGCGTGAATGATATGATAAGACTCTATTGTTGAAATTATTATTATATTGAGAGGGGGGGTGAATCAGTATAATATACTTTTTACTTTATTCAACCATTCATCAATTGTTCATTAATTGAGAAACAATAATCACATATAAACTCAAACCGTGATACATCGAGTTTAACATGAAAACTCAATTGGGAGAAAACCATCAAACTTGTCTTTATAAATGGATGTAGGAACCAACCTATTGTTACAAATATTGTAGGCACCAACCTAATAGAGACACCAATATCTTCAACTGAGTACCAACTCAACAAGTTGTAGGAAGCAATCTAATGGAGACACCAATCTCCTCAACTATGCACCAACTCAAGAAGATATATCTAGACACCAATCTAAGATATTCATACATAAAGTACTTATGACTTCACCTTCAAGCTTCATTCCACAGACAATCCTTCAATCCCTAGCAAGCCTCATAGCATGATTCCTAGAATGTTGATTATTTCAACATGCTTCGATACCATGTTGAAATCCCCTTACTCCAACACCTAGGTATCTTGTTGTCTAATGATTTCCTTAGTGCAAATCATATTAGTAGCTCACAAAACAAAAATACACTTATGAAATATTCAACTTAAAACTTGCAATGAAAGGAAAAACTCGAAACCAAATCAAGCATACATGAACACCAATATTTTTGGGTAGATACCTCTGGAAAAACCCCGGAGGGAAAACCAGTGCTGAGAATGATTTTATTATGCTAAAATAAAGGCTCCTATAATATGGATAATGGCCCAGAGATAAATACAATTGTAGACAAACCTAGCAAAGTCTGATTTGATGTATGACCCAGAAATACACTCTTTTTGAGACGTAATAAATTGTCACTACTATGTGTCTGCATATATGTGCATGCCTCCAGTGGTGCCCGCATGCATGTACATAAATAATGTATGGAAAAATTTGTACGACACAAGTCTTCCCTATGGCTTCACTTGACTAAAACCCATCTGTGGAAACCTGTATTCTCTCTTCTCAATGATCTGATCTCTAGATGGAAGTCCTTCTCCACCTATCTAAGATCTTGAATCACAGTCCTTCGTGATCTAATCCTCTCTGAGAAAAAATTGTTTTCTATGATCAATGTGTCAATGTATAAGCACAAGTTCTTCTTTGCTTCTACACCCTTGAATGACTCCACACTAGCAAACGTCCTTCTTTGTTGTCTATGTGTGAAAGTGTCTTCGTCCTTAACCCCAACCTTGTTTTTATAATCTATTTTTAATCTCCAAAGTGATTGACAATTGATATTACTTCTCACTTCACTTGAGATTTAGATTACATGCTAATTACTTTTAACATTTTCCTTAAATAACTCAATTAATTAAAAATTTATTTAATAAAAGAAATTTACCTTAATAATTCTTTTAATTAAGTAAATCCAAGAGTAGAATGCTTTGGACAACTTTTTCATGCTAGACACGAAGCCTATGCGGAAATACCTTTCTGGTGCTACATGCATCAACACTCCCTCTTAGCGAGGAAGGTATTTCCCAAAGAGCCACATGGAACTGGTTCTCCTTACAACCCTGACAAAAAGTCACACACATCATCTTACTCACGAACATCCCTCCAAACTTACTAGTTAGTTTCTCCCTAAATATTGGAAGTCACAGAATCGATGATCCTTATATCAATTCCACAAAGTTCAGAAACTTCGTCGAAGGCCTGATCTCCCTCAATGTGCTCCTAGAAGCCTCTTACTCCTGAGCATCCATCAATGTCATCGTGTACCAACTTGGTCTCTTGACAAGATTGGAAGGGGATAAATTCCTCTTCCCATATAAAGGTGTAATCCTCACATTAGAAGTATGTGAACTATGCTCATCCTTTGTTGCTTACCCTTCATATCCTCTCGGTCCTCTTCCTCTATCACTGGCATTGATCCATGATCCTAGATCCCCTTGGATCCTTCTATAGGATTTCCTTGAAAACTGTATATCCTTCCCTCGCTGACACCAATGATGATTTTTGTGTCAAGGATAGCTCCCTATGAACATATGAGTACTTTCCCTTTCTAAAACGTAATGAAAAAACTCATGTCCTCCAAAACTAAAACTGAAAGCAAGTTCTTCTTCAATTCTGGTACATACAAGACATCCTGGGCCTCTAAAAAACCTCTTGACTCAAGCTAGAACATGACAGTTCCCTTCCCCTTAATTATGTACATGGAATCATCACCAAGCTCCACATGGGTCCCTGAGTCCTCTGTCAAAATGTTGAATAGCTCTTGTGTTGCTAGCTCTAGTTGATTTTATTAATATAAAATCTAGGCTCCCAACCTGGCATATAGGTCCACCTAAGGAATAGTTCAATGAAAAAAATATCCTAGCCTATCATGCCTCGAGATCAGTTCTGCAATCTTGCATGTTCTTATCTCCCTTGTTTCCCCTTTGCTCCTTTCCTCAAACCCTTCCCTACACACTTGGATGGAAATCCCTCTCCACCCACTTTGTGTGTGTTTTTTGTCCACTAAGAAATAATCAACTTGTAAAACTAAGCACCTATGTTGTTGTTGTACAACCTTGTACTTGAATCTTGCACAATTTGTATGTGCCTATTATTTTTTCCACGTGTGTATGCACCCTGGGCTACCAAAACCTGCATTTGTACATGTTTGTTCCTTCTATATCGTGCATATGTACATTCCCTAGGCTACTGAAACCTGCATACATCTCCAAAACTCTACTCCAATCTGCTAGACCTTCCTACTACTTCTCTTCTTCCCATATCTATCCTTGCTCTAGATCTGTCTATTTCTTCCTACTTCTACTTTGGACTAATCAGATGATGAGATTTCTAGGTGAAAGTCCTTCTTCTCCCTTGCTAAGATCTCTTTTGAGAAAAATTTCTTCTTCTCTCTATCTATGAGTCATTGATTTCAATATATTTGTCATCCTATGATCTCTGAATGAAATTCCTTCTTCACCCATATAATATCCCCTTGAGTCACTATCCTTTGTGGCTCAAGCACTTGAGAAAAAATCCTTCTTTTCTCCTAAGTGGATGACTCAAGAACATGAGAAAAATTCTTTCTCTACTCCTATGTTCTCTTATGTGGCTTAGATATCTAGATGGAAGTCCTTCTCCACCTATCCAAGATCTCTTTGTTGGTTTCCTGACCTCCTACCATTGCTTAGCAATCCACCCAACAAATATTTTTGCTGCCTAGACTTTGTTTCCCGCTACTCGAACCCGTTGATCTATCCTAGATGCTTAAACTTCCCCTGTACTAACTTGGATAAACGTGTACGCACCTGTCACAACTATAACCCACATATGTACAAACTTGTGCTCACTAACACCTGTGTATGTACGTGTCTATGCTCACTAGCACTTGCGTATGTGCATTCATGTTCTCACTAGGACACATGTATGTACACTCATATGCTCACTAGACAACATATGTACATGCATGTGCTGACTAGAACCTGCATATGTACACACATGTCCCTTCTTACAACCTGCATACAACTCTGTAAACTTGCAAAACCCTAGCTTTTCCTAAGTATGGTTGTCTCCCCAAAATCTTTCGTTTGATTTATTCATGTTGGTTATGGATCTGCTAAGATCTCTTGCAGATCTGATAGATTTGGCTTCCCTTCAGAGCATGCACTATGATACCATGTTGATTTTCTTTCAACCCTTGGTATCCTATGATACTATGTTGATTATTTCAATATGCTATGATACCATGTTGAAATCCACTTACTCTAGCACCTAGGTATCTTGTTATTTGGTGATCTCCTTACTACAAATCATATTAGCAACTCATAAAACAAAAATACATTGTTGAAATATTCAACATTAAACATGCAGTGGAAGCAAAAACTAGAAACCAAATCAAGAACACATGAACACCAATATATTTGGGTCGATACCCTTGGAAAAACCTCGGAGGGAAAACCAGTGTTGAGAATGATTTTATTATGCTAAAATTAGAGCTCCTATAAAAAGGATAATGGACCAATGAGAGAAATTCAATTGTAGACAAACCTAGCAAAGCATGATCTGTTGTATGACCTGAACTGCATGTTTTTTTGAGATTTACGTGACTATCCCTACTATGTGCTCGTGTATATGTTCCTGTCTCCATTGGTGCCTGCATACACAAATGAAAATCTTGTATGGAAAACTCTATATGATGTAACTCTTCACTATGGCTTCACTTGACTGAAACCCACTTGGGGAAACCTTTGTTCTCTCTTCTCAATGATCTAATCTATAGATGGAAGTCCTCCACCTTTCCAATATCTTGAATCATAGTCCTTCATGATTCAATCCTCTCTGAACAAAAGTCCTTCTCTTCTCTTATCAATGTGTCAATATATAAGCAAAAGACATTATTTTCTTCTACACTCTTGAATGACTCTGCACTAGAAAACATCCTTCAAAGATAGGGTATTCAAACTTACCATCAAAATTCCAAAAGTAATAATTTCAACAATCTCCACCTTGCAATATTTGTCTTGGATATTGTAGGATTGTAATATTTATCTTAGACATATGTAGTCTGCCCCTATATTTGAAATCAATAAAAAAAATATTTCCAACGATATCCCCCTTTGTCATTGATTGCAAACCTTAGTCAATTCTAATACTCCCCCTTGTCTTCATTTCTTCCTCTGTCTACAACTTCTCCCCCTTTGACATCAATGGAAAATGGATGCTCACCCTGAGCTTGTGCTTATCTTACTGAAAAAATGAGAGATATATCACTCCCATACAACATTTTTCTCCTTTGACTTTATCGAGTATGTATACATCTCTTGAGGTTCTATTTCCATTTTCCACTAATCTTCATGAAGTTGTTTTCCTTATCTCACACCCTTTAGAATGAAATGTGAGGTTGTAACCTTGATCGCACATTTGGATGAAACTTAGAATATTATTCTTTAACCCTTCAACATATAAGACATTTTGTGTCTTAGTCTTTCCATTATCAAGACTAATAGTACCTTTTCTAACTATCCTTGCAGAAGCCTTATCTCCAAAAGTAACACTACCTCCTTTTTCTTCCTTCAAGGTGAGAAGCTTGTTTTGGTCCCCTATCATGTGTTTTGAACATTCATTATCAATGTGCCATTGGTTCCCTTCATTTTGAGCATAATGTGCAAGTACGCATTATTTCTTCTTTGTTTATTCTTGCTTCCTTTTCCACACCTTGGTGTATTCTTATCTATGCTTGGTAAGAGAATATTTTTCCTTGTTTTGTTTAGGAGTCTTTCTTATGCTGCTTCTACAGTCACGTGCTATGTGCCCATAGTTATTGCACTTATAACATGAAATATAAATTAGATGAGCAAATGAATTGTATTTTCAGTTAGCAAACCCATGAGAACTTCTAGTTTTGTTGCTCACTGTTATCACATATTCTTGCAAGGGGGAGTTTTCCTGGTTTTGGCCCTTGGGTGGAAAAATACAAAGAATGGGGTTAAAAACCAACTAAATGGTGATTATCCTAAGTGCGCCGAAGTGATGTGACCATTTGGCGTGTTGTTCTAGGACGCGCACAAATCTAGGCGGCTAGGATCAACGCGCCTCGGATCGATGGTCGTTGGCCATATCGGGGCCTCAACATGCACGATCGTTAAAAATGATAGAGCGGGCCAGGGAAAACAACCGTGGTTTTTCAAGGCACTACGTGTTGGCTAGAGACACACATCGAGCCCAAAAGAAGGGAGGAATCAAACCACTTTTTGCGGCCCTGATGTGTGCATGCCCTATCCCAGGCCGACAAGTGGTCGCTCCACAACCGTCTCATCGGCAGTTGTCCTCCACTCCATCTCTCTCCTTTTTTCGTCACATCCCTCGCTCCCCTTTCATTCCCTCACACCTGTCCTCCACTCACTATCCCACCTATCGCCTCTCCCCTTCTCATCTCCCGCCACATGTGCCACCACAGCTCCCGCCTGTGTCACCCGCACAACTTCTTCCCAGTTTCCGTGTCTCCTCCACCTGGCCATTGCACACCGAGAAGCATGTCATTGCGCTAATCATCCCGCCAGACTCTCATCCACGTGCGCTTCCTAGCCATCCCTGCAGGCATCCAACTCAGCTCCAAGTGGCAGAATTCATAGGCCACCACGTCTCACAAGTTTGGTGCTGACTCATGCCTTTTTTTATCCCGATGAAGCAGTTATCAAGGTTGGTTGGTGGTGTTTGAACATCTTTTCCACCATAAATGGAAATCCTGAGAAAGGATTGTCAGCAATTCAGCTCAGCTGCAGTCATCTCATCTGAAATACGATTGCATCTGACAGAGCTCGCTTCTGACAGGATATTGCATGCACAGTCTGGCAAGAAGCATGCAGACGCAAATCCTTTAATGTGAAGACCTAAGCGTGCTTCTGCTGCAGGAACAAATTTTTTAAGTATAAGTATGGAGTTCTGTCATTTTGTAAGGGGTTTTTTTGGTTGAGCTAGGCTCCCGTATTGTAAATTTTTTATGAAGCATTGGTTCCTTTGGTTATTTATTTGTATTTGAGATTTCTTGTTTAATGAAAGTCAACTTCTTTCCATCTCTTTGTAAATGTTGTGTTAAGACACTCGGAATTGGAGGATCCAATCGAGGGTTGTGATGTTGTTTTGATGTAGGTTTGATCACTGTAATATTTTCACCAGTTTTAATCAATTTCTCGTGTTATCTTTTCCCCCTCTTATACTAAGTAGCTCGGAATTGGAGGATCCAGTCGGGCTATTACAGTAGCATTATGATGTAGGTTTGATCATCGTGTTGTTGTAGCTATGTCGTTTAGACATATCTTAGTGTCTGAAGCTTTGGGTCCAAGAGGATATCATTCTTGAAGCTTTTCTTCCTTAGGTGGTTGGAATACCTGATGTCCATAGCAGGCCCTTGCATCTCCTCACCAGTTCCTCCCCCTACTCACCCTTTACTGCAACTTACTGACTGAAGTTAGATCAAGACCTCACTTATCTCTGCATTGCATGGTCAGGTGTTCTGAGTTAAAGTGATATTATCTTGGGTCTTCGCCCATTTGACAACCATTAAATTCATTCATTGTGACATACAAACTCATAGGTATCAGGCTTACCCCTGCCGCAATCCAGGGGTAACTTTTGGTGCTAACATTTATGGTGCCGCTGCCGGGGATGAATTGAAGTTTTTTCCTGGATAGAACGACAATGAACATCTGATTCTAAAGGTGCATCAAAAATCAGAACCTTTGAATATTGCAATTGTGCACCCGGCGACTCCACTGTGGCGAATCCACTGTCTCAACTCCACTGTTTCAGTGTGGCTTCTTCTGGCTACACATGGTAGCCCCTTAGGAGAAAAACACTATTAGAGCTAGTCTTTGATGGTGCACAAAGACCAGACACACTCATCTTACATATCATTCACCTGGCAACTCCATGGTTGAAGAATCGATTGGCGACTCCATTGGTTCGAATTGAAAAGAATCTTGGCTCGGAGGTTTGCTCCCTTTAATTTTTCTATTGTTCTTGGTTTTCCCAATGTTGTTCCTGCCCCAAATGAATGGAATGATTACTTTCCTATATTTAGAGAGTGTAAAGAGGACAACCCTACTCATCATCTCAGTGAGTTTCATGAACTCATGCATCAGTGGGAGATACATCATGAGGATGTATTAATGAAGATGTTCATGTTCTCATTAGTAGGGGATGCTCGTTAATGGTATCATTATTTACCCCCTGCTAGCATTTCTTCACTGGGAGAATTCCATGCAACTTTCAATGCCCATTGTCATAAGTTTTATCCCTCTGAGTTAATTTGTCATAGTTGTTGTGAGGGATAAAATGATTGTATTCAAGATAGAGTTGCTTCCTATGTAGGCTGTGAGGATGAGACTGATGACTTGGATCAGAAATCAATCCTTTCTCATCCATGTTCGTCTGCATCAGAGGAAATCTATGAGGCTGAAGGCTGCAAGGAGGAAGAAGATTCTCTGAGTAATCTTATGGAGCTGGTAAAATATCTCTCTGTCAAACCAGAAAGGTTGGAATCTGAAGTAAATGCAGAGGATTTTGCATCCCTTGAAGCAGATGTTCTTGGCAGCCCTACTGAAGAGGGTAATATTGAATATTTCATGACTGTAGAGGACCTGCATTCTACTCCTGAGGTTTCATTTGTCCCTAGCTTTGATGATTATTCATAAAAGAAGCATAGCCCTACATCACAGAGGATGAACCAGAGGAGAAACCAACATGTATATGATAGTTATGAATCATATTCTGAGTTGGATATGTAGGATATCGAAGAACACACAGCATAGCCTTATCTTCTTCTCCTTAAAAAAGATTATCATGAGGAAATCAGCCAGCCTTGGCCTGTATAAGACACTAAGCAGCATGATGAAAAGCAGAGTTTTCCCACGGGTCCTGTTTATGATGATTATGAATCTGCCCCTTGGGAGAACCAAGAAGAAGAACCAGAGGAGCAGCAAAAGGGGCAGTTTATCTCCTGTCTAGAGCCTGTTAGCAAGCAACCATCATCTGAGGATAGTCATCATGTATCAACTTCCCATCCACCTGTGCCTACCAATGATATTCAGTCATGTATGAGTAGTTGTGGAGCAGAGCAGGCTTTCTACTACAAATTTCACAAGATTTTCCACTCATTCTATCATATTTCTATGAGCTTGTCAGCGAGTACATGGAGTGGCATTTTCTTCATATCTTGGAGCCACCTAATTTTATCTCAATTTCATCCCTTTGAGAGAAGCTAAAGGTTGTAGTCGTCCTGTTGTCACGGTTGCATCATATACTAATGTTCATTGACAGAGTAAAGGAGCTTCCAGTTAGGAAGTTACTTGAATGGTTGTGGTGGAAGTTTGCTTTCACCTAGTATTTTGTAAAATTGATTAGTTTAGGATTGTACATAAATAAGCTCCTTGGAGCCCTTGTATGTTGTTTTCATTTTATTTTTCGGCATATATTCCTCAGAGGGGTGTTTTGAGCTTGACTCCATAGCCCAACAAAAGGCAACTGGAATTGCAAAAGGAGATCTTAGAGCCTCGCAGGGAGGACTCTATCCCCCATGGAGCCTAATGTTATCACATATTCTTGCAAGGGGGATTTTATCCTAGATTTGTCCCTTGGGTGGTAAAATGTGAAGAATGGGGTTTAAAACCCACTAAATGGCACTTATCCTAAGTCCACCAGAGTGATGTGACCATTTTGCACGTTGTGCTAGGATGCATGCAAATCTAGGCAGCTAGGATCAATGCACCTCAAATCGACAGTCGCTGTCCATATCGGGGCCTCAACATGTGCGGTGGTTAAAAAATATAGAGAGGGTCAAGGAAAACAACCGTGGTTTTTTGAGGTGCTACATGTCGTCCAGAGACACACATCGGTACCAAAAGCGGGGAGGAATCAAACCACTTTTTGTGGCCCCGATGTGCGCATGGCCTATCCCAGACCGACAAGTGGCCACTCCACAACTGTCCCATCGGAAGTTTCCCTCCACTCCATCTCTCTCCTATGTCCATCACATCTGTCACTCCCCTTTCATTCCCTCACACATGTCCTCCACTCATTGTCCCACCTGTCGCCTCTCCCCTTCCCATATCCCACCACCTGTGCCACCTCAGCTCCCGCCTGTGTTGCCCCCACAACTTCTTCCCAGCCTCCATGTCTCCTCCACCTGGCCATCGCACACCGAGCAGCCTGTCGTTGCACCAATCGTCCCACCAAACCCTCGTCCACGTCCACTACCTAGCCATCCATGCAGGCATCCAACTAATCTCCAAGTGGTAGAATGCAGAGGTTTCCACGTCTCACAGGTGCGGTGCTGACTCAAGCCTTTTTTTTCCTGATGAAGCAGTTATTAAGGTTGGTTGGTAGTGGTTGAACATATTTTTCACCATAAATGGAAATCCCAAGAAAGGACTATCAGCAAGTCAACTTAGCTGCAGTCAACTCATCTAAATCACGATTGTGTCTGACAGATCTCGCTTCTGACAGGAGACTGCATGCACGGGCTTCCAGGAAGGATGCAGACGCAAATCCTTTAATGCGAAGACCCGAGTGCTCTTCTGCTGCAGGAACGAATTTTTTAAGTATAAGTATGGAGTTCTGTCATTTTGTAAGGGGGTTTTTTGGTTGAGCTAGGCTCACGTATTGTAAAGTTTTGATGAAGCATTGGTTCCTCTGGTTATGTATTTGTATTTGAGACTTCTTGTTTAATGAAAGTCAACTTATTTCCATCTCTTTGTAAATGTTTTGTTAAGACACTCGGAATTGGAGGATCCATTCGAGGGTTGTGATGTTGTTGTGATGTAGGTTTGATCACTGCAATATTTTCACCAATTTTAATCAGTTTCCCATGTTATATTTTCCCCCTCTTATACTGAGTAGCTTAGAATTGGAGGATCCAGTCAGGTTGTTACAACAGCATTGTGATGTAGGTTTCATCATCATGTTGTTGTAGCTGTGTCATTTAGACATATCTTAGTGTCTGAAGCTTTGGGTCCAAGAGGATCTTGTTCTTGAAGAGTTTCTTCCTTAGGCAGCTGGAAGACTTGATGTCTATAGCAGGCCCTTACATATCCTCACCAGTTCTTCCCCCTACTCACCCTTTACTACAACTTACTAACTGAATTTAGATCAAGACCTCACTTACCTGTGCATTGTATGGTCTAGGATTCTGAGTTAAAGTGATATTCTCTTGGGTTTGCGCCCATTTGACCACCATTAAATTCATTCATTGTGACATAAAAACTAATGGGTATCAGGCTTACCCCTGCCGCAATCCAGGGGTGACTTCTGGTGCTAACACTAACATAATCATCCTTTGAGGTTTTGTAAGAACCTCTATTTATATCTCTCACATGATCATTTGTTGCATAAGATATACAATCTATTGCTTTTATGATCAAAATTATTGCAAGAGAAACAACAACCAAGAAAGAGATTGTGTACCAGTTTGTGAAAGGTCTTCATTGTGGAACAACTATTCTGAACTCATTTTTCTTGTTCTTGTGAGAAGAATCAAGTTTCGAAATATTTCAGAATTTCCTTTCCTCTTGGTGGAGCCTTTGAGAATATTAGCATAGATTTTATGTTTTTCTTCATTTTCTTTTTCTGATGGCTTTGTGACTTTAATGCTTTCATCTCCCTCACTGGTCTTTTGTTTATTGTCATAGTTGAGACCTGTCTTGATGAATGGTGACCTTTGGAAACTGGGAATATTATCTAAGATTTTAGTACTCTTTCCAAACTTCAATCTTTTATTCAACTAATCAGTTGTTTTCTCTAGTTCCTTTCTTAAGGAAACTATTTCAGCGTCTAGTTTCTCACAATTTTCTTCCTTTTCTTTCAGTTGGCTTCTCACCACTTCTTCTATCCTCTTTTCCTCTTCTAGTTGAGTCTTTAGGACAATAATTTTCTTCTTTGTTTCTTCAATATCATGATCCTTCTTTTCATGTTTCTACAATTGATTATTTTGCTTTGTATTCTCTTCTCCGAGTCTGTTTATTTCTTCTAAGGTGTGAACGAGTTCTTCTTCAATATTTGCTTCCCCATCAATGTCCTCATCTTCTTAATTTTTTTTTTCTTTATGATTATCTTCATTTTCTTCATCGGTGGGTTTTTTTTCCACGGTTATGGAGAGATATTCTTCTTTATCATCACTATATTCCCTTTCTTTGAATTTTCTAAATCCTCCTTTTAGCTTTCTCACAACTTATGCTTCTTCTGTCTCTAACTCACAGTAGGAAAAATCATCAAATCTCTCTTAATGAATGTTTTGTAGTTTTTACCGAATATGTTTAGTTTTTGTACACTTCATTACCTTGACAATCTCATAATCTGGTAAGCCACTCAAGATGACCTCTATTTCTTTTTCATTGTTTTCACTTGACTCCTTCCCAGATTCATCTACATAACTTGTTGTGATTGATTCCCAAATATCAAACCCAAGGGCCTACAAATATACCTTCATTCTTATACTCCATGTTGCATATTTTTTTCCATCGAACAAAGGAGCTCTATTTGTAGGGAAACTTTCCTTACAATCCATATGTGCTCGGGATCTACCCTCTAGTGGTTAAACTATTTCTAAAGGAACTTGCTCTGATACCAATTGTTGAGCTTATGCTTATAATGAGAGGGGGGGTGAATCATTGTAAAATACTTTTTAATTTATTTAACCATTCATCAATTATTCATTAGTTTATAAATAATAATCACATATAAACACAAACCACAATGCATGGAGTTTAACATGGAAACTCAATCGGGAGAAAACCATAAAACTTATCTTTATAAGTGTTTGTAGGAACCAACTTATTGTTATAAATATTGTAGGCACCAACCTACTAGAGACACCAATCTCCTCAACTGGACACCAACCTACTAGAGACCCCAATCTCCTCAACTGAACACCAACTCAACAAGATGTAGGCACCAACCTACTTGAGATGTCAATATACTCAACTGAGCACAAACTCAATAAGATATGTGTATACACTAATCCAACATCTTCATACATAGAGTACTTTTGACTTCGCCTACATGATTCATTCCACAAACAATCCTTCAAACCCTAGTAAGCCTCATAACATCATTCCTAGAATGTAATCACTGATGAAAACATCCATTGATGGAAATATACACTAATGGCAACATACATTGAATTAAAAATCCACTAAAGACAACATCACAACCTCAAAACAATGCACATGGAAGCATCATAGACCTTCAGTCCTTCCTAGTTCACCTTGAGAACAAGAAAGACCTCAACAAAATCCCTTATAATTCTCTTGCACACTTTTATATCCCATAAAGACACCCCAACACCTTTAGCACACGTCAAGTCACATTTGCACACCTCAGACTTGATCTCTTTCTTGGATTCTCTCCAAATAAAAAAATATATCATGTATTTATAGTAATTTTGTCCCCACTTTCAAGGTAAACCTGTAAAGATTGGTTGAACCGACCTCGATTTCTTGATTGGGTTGTCGGACGGAAAAATTCATATCTCCTCATTCCTAGGGAGTTAGAGGGAATTCCATAAACCATTGGAAAGGTATCAAAATAATATTTTTGACCATATAACTTATGCTTCCATTTGATCTAGGTATGTAGCGTAAACATTACTTCACATATAGGGTATCTGAACTGACCATCAAAAATTGAAAAGTAATGCTTTCAATAATCTCCACCTTGGAATCTTTGTCTTGGACATCTCGAGGCTTGTAATATTTATCTTGGACATCTGTAGTCTCCCTCTATCTTTGAAATCAATGAGAATAATATTTCCAACATATACGACCATGCATAATAGTAGATTAGCGATGCAAACATGATGCAAACATGACATAATATTGATGTATTATGATGCTAATAAGACATACACACACAAGATGCAAACATGACACAAAATGACTAAAAAGGTCAATTTTTTTTATGCTAGAGTAATGCTAATATGACACGAATATTTCGCCTAGATGATATAAGAACTCCCAATTTGACATGCTTATTATAGTGTATTTAACCACCTCATTTAGCTAAGATGCACCTTATTGACCCTGAGGCATTCCATACTTGATTTTGGCTGACTAAATCCATTTATAACTCTGCAAAACATACCTCCTTTCCATGTACACTCACCTATTTCTTAGTAAAGGAGTGAGTGCTCACTTTTTTCCTTTAGAAAAGGAGCAAGTTCCTTCCAAAGTCAATAAAAAAATATAAAATCACGAAAATTATGTGCTCCGAAGTGGGGTTTACGAAAAATTAGCTTCATAACATCCTAATTCCAATAAGAAATGGTATTAACCATTTTGATAGGGTATAAATAATACCTCAATGAAATATAATTGAGACAACCAAGCCTTATGATGCTAGAGTTATGATCCAGTCCATAATCCAGATCAATCATAACATTTTTCCCCATGGGTTTTATGACTAGCATCTCCCTAAGAATTCCTAAGCTCAGTTTATTCCATCTCCCATTTCCTAAGAAAAAGTCCTAAGACACCCTTGTCTTCCTCTTCTTTGTGCAGAGCAGAACATTGGAGGTTAAGTAGTCCTGGGTGGCCTGGGGCAAGAGGAATCCAGCCAGAAGTTACAAGTAGTGTCGGTAGAAAAAGTCAGGTATAACATAGTGTACTATTATTATTCTTAATAAAAATGGATATCTCGCTTCTTCTCCCACTAGATATTATGTAATTTCATTCTTATGTTCATTATTCAGTTTCTAGTGTCGGTACTAATGCATATTACTATATTTAGTTAGTTAGTTATTTCATAATTTGGTTATTTTTTCCATTTTGGTTTGAGGAATATTTCTTGTTCTGTGTATGCAAGTTGTGAATCCCAAGGAAGGAGAAAGATAATTTGAGTTATTCAAACTTTTAAATAGGCTTCGTCACATATAATCCCATGGGAAAATACCATGGGACCATAAACCACCAATGATAAACCCATCATTGACCATATCAAGGTTATCTTGTCTACTCTATGACTAAGTCAAGATTATTCCGATACCACCATGAATTTGTGTTGAAGTTGCATGAATTCTCCTCAATCTATTGTTGGCCATCACCTACATGACTCCTATGTTTCCATTTAGAGTTGTA
>SNQJ01S0015408.1:15379-25940 GCA_010110895.2 Picea sitchensis | reverse complement strand
CGCATGTGATCAGGTACCTTAAACAATTCAAAGAGCAATAGATTTCTGTTTAGTTATTCTGAGCAAGCAACTTCAATTTGAAAAGAATTTTGTTTTTGTTTCCTTACTACAGACTTAGCTGGAGCGGAATTGGGGATTCTCGAATAGAACGCGCTGAGAATCGAACCCGACCCGATGAAATCTGGATGTAGTGCTATATAGCTCATTTAGTTTGGTGCTATATAGCCCACTGTACATAATATATAACACATTCAAAATATAAAAAAAAACGCAATGTGTGCTGACAAATCTAGATTTCTCTACCCAGAACTGTCTTATGCTTTAAATTTTGGCCTGACAAGGTATATGAATGTTTTTAATGTCAGTAATAGTACAGTAGCAGGCTCTGAGAATTTCAGTTATATTTTCCAGGCAAATATTTTTTTTCGCAGTGAATCAATGTTTCTGTAAGTTTGTTTTTCCCAATTCTTCTGCAAACTCACTACGGTGCCTGTCTTACTGCTCTGTCTGACTGTCTGTCTACCCACATCCGAAACAAATTTGCAGATTTCTGTACCTAAATTGTAATAGTATGTTGTATGGTTATTCATGGGCGGTTTTTCGCACTCGAAACACAACTTGGAAGTCTGGTTATGATTTCGATTCGATTCCTCGGTTATTACCATATATAAAATATGTATATTCGTCGGTTGAAGGGAAGGAAAATGCATGGTTGACGGTCGGTTCCAAAGGTACGTCTGGTAGATATGGCAGCCATGCATTTGCACGTCTTTTCGAGCAAGAACAGACACCAATGAAACAGAATCAGCTTCATCGGATTGTCCACAGAAATGCTCAGCATTGTCAAAAGCATTAGTTATTTTTTCTATTAATCAATATTGACAAAAGCAAATAGTTATTTCTTCGATTACGAGATTGATAATGAAAGTGGGCCATTAATGTTTTGCAATCAAAGGAAAAGCACATGTTTTTTGACTTTGCATTCGGCTCTTTATTTTGATTCCACTAATGATAGCTTGATAATACTTGCCCATTGGACTATGGTCCAGACTAGGTCGGTCTGTCGGTCGGTAATAGTTTTAAGTAGGTTCCACTTTCGGCGCTTTGCTTGAGAAATTTTGAAGCTTGCACCTGAATTTAATGGAATCCCACTCTGTCCAAATTCAAACTAATTTGCATGATGCCTTGGTGGCGTATGTATCACGAGGACGAGTACTCTGCACCAACGTAGGCTTACCACTCGATGTGACTTTATTAAGATAAAGTTCAAAAAAGAGTTTAGATATCCATAATGTTGACACTCTATGATAATGAATAACAACAAATCAGATTCCAAAAGTAAGCTAGTTGGTTAGATGTGGTGCTAGAAAGCCATGCAATAAGCTAGTTGGATAGATGTGCTGCTAGAAAGACATGCATCCATAAGGATAGTACTTGGGCTTGGAAGTGGGTCATCTTGGTAAGTTGGAATTCCCCTGTCACTTTGCACATGGGATTCTAGGTTCCCATACATCATCTCTCTAATCAAGTTTAGGGTATTTTTTTGCTTTTTAGGTCACAAGGGGGTGTTGTATAAAATGTATCATCATTTGGTTTTGGATGATCCATAATATATTTGTAGAACGAAATGAATACAGAGTATTATCAAAAGATGCTTAATACAAAATAATAGATATACAGTAAAACTGGTTTCTATTCAATAAGGAAATAAGCTGAAACTGTAAAATGCAACGAAAACAAACTTGCTAGAATGGTGCCAGCTTATCTCTGAGAAGAGATGTGACGGTTGCGCTTATTTGCAAGAAGATTACAATGAGACTCTAAAGGCCTTTTTACAATAAACAGGAATGTCAAAAACCTTAGACATCTAGAAAACCTAACTCTAGGAGATGATGCGCTAAAAGTCACGTGGGCCTCGTTTGAGTAAGTTAGTACATCAACTTCCCGGGGTCGTAACTTTGGATACGATCTTCGTTTTAGGTGCACGATAGCCCGTTGGAAAGGTCTATCCGAGGACTATACATTTTGCTGCTATCTATCAAAGGTTATTCTGACCATGTCGAGCCCTAAAAAACGTTGTTTAGGGCCTCAAAACGACACTGTAAGTCAAGGACCCGAAAACTAGAGAAAAAACTGCTACACTGGAAAACTGCCAAAATGAGCTAGTTGGAATAGGTGGGAGGCCACAAACATCCCCATCTGGATCAATCATCCCCCCTTAGGAAGCAATGGTCTCCATTGCATTGAGTTCCCCCATTAGATGAGGAAATTTATGTTGAATTTGGCCCCGAGTGAGCCACTTGCCTTGGTGCAGGAGCTGCCCTTCTTTGTCAACTTGATAAAGTTGGATCATTTGCTGGCGAGTTCCCTTGATATGTTTGTCCACAATCTGATCACTAGATGCCTATTGTATGCAATCGGGGTTGAGCTCTGTTGGTGTCAGTGGTTCTGCTATCTCTGAGGTGTCCAATAATGGTGGGAAATACAGTCGAAGGATATCCACGTTGAACACTAGGTGCAAGCCAAGGAAAGGAGGAATGTTGAGCTTGAAAGCATTATCACCCACAACCTTGGTGATGGTGTACGACCCATAACGGAGTGGACGAAGCTTCCGATGGGGTCCTGTAAGGCACTCTTTCTACAAGTGCAACCAAACTTTGTCACCCACCTGAAACTTATGTGGTACCCGGTGTTGATCATGAGGCTACTTGTATTTGTCATTGGACTTTTGTAGGATATTATGAACTTGTTGGTAGATGTGCTGGATCCGCTCAATGAACCGGGTGTCTTTGTCAACTTCAGTTGGAGAAGGAGATGAGTCGCTCAAGGTGACTGCAAGGGGTAGTGCAACATCTATGGGACCCAATGGTTGGAATCCCAACCCCACCTGATAGGGGTTGTGGTCAGTTGAGCTATGCAAGGCTCAGTTGTAGTTATGTTGAACATAGGGGAGACTCTCATCCCATGTGTGAGGGTGCTTGGAATTATACATGCTCAGGATATGCACGATCATTCGATTTATGACCTTGGTTTGGCCATCTGTCTGGGGGTGGAAGGTCGTGGATTTGGTGATCTTGGTTTCCAGCAGTTACCAGAGGCTTGACTAGAATGCGTTGAGAAATCGACTGTCCCGATATGAGACAATGGTTTGTGGGATTCCAAAATGTACCCAAACTCGTTCAAAGAACTTGATAGTGGTCTCTACTATGATGCTCTTCTTGTAGGCAGTCAGAATCACCATCTTAGAAAAGAGATCCACAACCTGTTGATGGGCGAAATTGACTGCTCGTCAATTGGAGGAGTGAATCCGGTCCGGGGTTGTCTAAATAACCCAAGTCGTTTGGATTAATCCACTCCGACGGGTTTAGCGGTTCCGTTGGCCGATCTAAGTCCTAGGAAAGTGAAAAAACTAAACTAAAGAAACTAACTAAGTGAAAAACAGCTGCTGCAAACTATATACAAGTCTAATATATATTCACAGTTTGTTAATTAATATTTATAAAATAGTAATCCTGCTTATTAAATGTACAATGTATCGATATATTTAAATCTCTATTATATGTACAGTATTCACAAAATGCAAGTTTTGATCGAAATCTGCAAAATCATATACGAATTGATTTATGGCAGTGAAGCTGGTGTTTTTTTATTTTTTATAACTTTTATAAACAGAAAATGAGATGGCAGTTATCTAGCTAAGCAATAAAAATAACAATCTGTACTGTAAATCTAAACTACAGAAAATTCTTATATCGATTAAACTATTAAAATGAACTAGCAAACTGACCTGAAATATCATCTCCTATTCGTCCTATACATAGCATCTGCGTTCACTGTTTGATGAGGCCAACCCGCACCAGATTTTCCAATACTTCACGTAAACACGAAGCAACAACGCTTTGAATGCTAATGACAAAACAAGTAAGATATGTAGCGACAACAATTTATCATTTGACAAACGATCATATTAAGATAAATCTGAGTATGACAATTTGTATATAACTGTTCATTGAACAAAGAAGATCAACCTTCTAATCATCAAATGTAAACAGATTAATTGTTATATATAAAATGAGAGACATCAAATATGGACACTATTTAAATCCCATCACATCAACCTGTAACAAATTATGATATCTAAAGTAGTCAACAATTTGATTACAAATTGAAATGAACAAAACTTGAACAAAAATATGATATGTTGAAGCTAAAGCCGTGCAAATATCCACTTCATTCAAGTCTGATAATAAAAAATCCATAGTTTCTGCTCCCAATCAGCGATGATCTGTGTTTACAAAAATAATACATATATAAAGGCCACAAGATCAAAACATTCCCTGTGGAAATTATCAAATCTGTTCCAAAAATCGTGGGGAATACAATCTCCCAAATTCCCATTTCTATGCAAAACTAACAGCCTAATCTAAAACCATGTAAAGAAATAACATGTTCAGAGATGCCACTAGCAATCCAATCTCTTTTAGAATTCGTATGTACCTGAAAACGCACAAGAATACATGATTTCAGATTGCATTTTAGTTAAAAAAATCAACAAATTCGAATTTTAGTAACTAGCTACAGAATCTCACGATTCTGTTGGCTAGTTATAATTATAAACATAATCGTGTTTTATTCATTCAATCAAAACAGAAATGGATGCGATTTGAGCCAACAAATCCCATATGCTAATTCAACACAAACAAAATCATTTTAAAATCACTTTTGAAATACCATACCTCGGTTTTAGGGATTCGTTTTGATCAAGCTATTTATGAATTGACAATGGCAGTGGCCGCTTCTACATTTTTAAAGACAACAGAGCCTGTGGATGTATAACTTGCTGACAGACAGCTTGAAAATATTTGGATTGATCAAGGGTTCACAGAAGGCTGAGGCACAAGGCTGGAAGGGTGAGAGGGGTTCTGAGACACAGGCCTGGAGAAGTCACAAATGTTTCAACACTTGCAACTAGATCAAAACGCACCTTTCAGCCACAGAGAAAATCTGAGATTTGACCTCTAAAAGACGAGCTATATCTCTGTAATGACCCAATTTCTGAGGAAATCGCTTGTGATGAAGGTAAAAGGGCTCATTTTGGTTCTGGGTTTTCAATGGTTTGATCTAATTCAAAACCGTTTGCTCAGAATCACTCACGCAAAAACATGTCTCTGGGAGGCAATTACGGGGTTAGCCTAAGAAGTCATCTCTGGCATTATCAAACAATAACAAAGTCTGGACACCATTGGGTTCAATTCTCACTACAGGAGCCATGGCTAACAACAAGAAATCAACAGGGTATTCGACGATAGGGTTTGACAGAAAAGAAACAGAGCCATTTTCCCTGAGCTTCCCCAACACAATGCAAAGGCAACCCAAAATGCAAGGGCAGAACGTTAATGCTATGCGTGCGAGGATAGTGGTGTAATCAAGGCCTATGCAAGAACATCATATCGGGCTGTACTTGGAATGACACCTTGGTGTAATAAAACTCATAACAGTTTTAAACCAATATATGCATACCAAAAATTCAATCAAAAGTTAAATGAACAATTGCATATCCACGATTCAAAAAACAATATGTCAAATAAACCATTGCATCAAAGATTTTACAAATCAAAACCAAATTAACAATAGTCAAATACTAAATGGGTGTTGTTTTGTAACCAATGGTGTGTTTGAGGCCAAGGAATTATACCATGAAACAACCATGCTCATAACTAAATGAAACAAATCGGCGATAAACCATAAAATTCAACCCTTTGATGAAATCAAACATGAACTCGAACCGTTTCATTTTCATACTTGCAGTTATGAAATGGACTCGAAAAGAAGGTATGTAAAAGGCGACATATAATGGTGTCATTTAAAAAGTTGTGATGAGTAATGAGGGTTCAAAAACCTTGTGTAGGCAGCCTGTAAAGAAAAAGATAGAGATTAATATGGCTGCCAACACAACCACAAAAACACAGTCACTGCCCCGCTTGGTGGACAGGAGGCCTGATATGTAGTCCATTGAGATGGATTCCCACGGCCTGTCAGGAGTAGGCAGAGGGGTGTACATGCCCTGTTTCTTAGTGGCTGGTTTGGCAATCGTGCATGCAGTGAAGGACCTGATATACTTGCTGACCTCCTGTCGAAGTTTCGACCAGTAGAAATATTTATGCAACATTACCACTGTCTTTTCGACGCCGAAGTGTCCTGCCACCCAACTGTAGTGGGCTTCCCAAATCAGCTTTGCTCGCTCGCTTGATGGAAAACAGATATGGCCCATACGACACAACAACCTATCCTAAAGATGGAAATTAACGACAACTATTTTTGCACCCAACAATTGGTAGGTGGTGGCAAAGTCCAGGTCTGTCTCATAGAGTTGGGGCCATCTAGAGGTCTCATGGTCACAAGAGTCTAGCATCGTGGTGAGTTCTGCGATTGGAGGTATGATGAGGAAATCACCGACGTGGTTGGTGCTTCCCGTTTTATACTTGATGTTGAGGTGGAATTACTGCAAGTACATGGACCACTTATGATGGAGGTCATTCTACAATTTTCCTTGTGTTTGCATGAACTGCAGTGGCTTATGATCAGTGTGGATAATTGTCTCCTTCCAAAGAATGTAATGTCACCACTAGTGGCAGGCTTTCACAATGGAGTACATTTCTTTGTCGCAAGTAGGGTACTTATGGAAAACATTTGATAGTGTCTCATTATGATAGGCCACGGGGTGGCTGTGCTGAGTGAGAACGACTCTCACAACATAGTTTGAAGCATCTATCTCGATCATAAAGGGATGTTGCAGGTCTGGTAGTGAAAGTACTGGGAAAAGCACAAGCGTTGCTTCAAATCATCGAACACTTTTTGTTGGCACCGACCTCACACAAATTTCTCCATACCACCACCCCTGGTTACTTGGTTGAGGGCCCATGCAATATGGGAGAATCCCAACATGAACCTGTGGTAGAAATTGGCAAGGCCCAGGAAGCTTTGAAGCTTAGTGAGTGTGGTTGGGGATGGCCAGTCACGGATGACTTGTATTTTGGCTGGATCCACATGTACGCCATGCTGATCAACGATGTAGCCTAGGCAATGAACCCTGTCCATGCCAAAGGATCATTTTTCCAAGTTGGCATAGAGCTAGTGTTGTCGCATGGTGTGTAGAACCTACTAAATATGCTGCAAGTGTTCTTTCCAAGTCTTGTTGTAAATGAGGATGTCATCCAGATACACCACTACAAAAGTATTGGTGAATGGTCACAGGATATCGTCCATCATCCTCCTGAAAGTGGCTCAAGCATTTATCAAACCAAAGGGCATGATCAATCATTCAAAAATACCTTCCTTTGACTTGAAGACAGTCTTCCATACATCTATCTATTCTATCAGGACCTAGTGGTAGCCGTACTTCAGATCAATCTTACTAAAGTATTTGTCCCCTGTGAGTTGATCAAGGAGGTCATCGATTCGGGGAATCAGGTACTGGTTTCTGATTGTGATTTTATTTAGGGCCTGGTAATCAATGCAGAGTCGCCAGGTTCCATCTTTATTTTGTACCGACACGATTGGGCTCCTGCAAGGTGATGAGCTGGGACAGATGTACCCCTTGTGGAGAAATTCTTGGATCTGCCACATGATCTCCTCATTCTCTACTAGAGAGCGGTGGTAGTCTGGACCATTGGGAAACAGTGCGCCGGGGGTCAGATCGATGGGGTGCTTGACCCAACAGTGCAGAGGTACCTCGATAGGTGAGGAGAAGATATCTGAGTATTCTTCCACGACCTTATCCACTTACTTCTGTTGTGTTGAGAAGTCAATCGTGGAGACCCTGGATGTGGCCATGATCTTTGCTCATTCTGAGAGCGAATCATGAAAAAGATAAACTTCCCTGTCTGAGAGATGATCTTTCTACATTGCTTGGCAGAGATCAAGGAAATAGCACTGGGTGGGATTGCCTTGGGTATCATGTACAATTTCTTGTTCAAAGTAATAATAATACTACGAGGCCTAGACTCATATACAACATGATGTTTCTATAAATATGGTTGGCCCAAAAGAACATTACAAAATTTGAAAGGGGAAACATCACACAATACCTCATTTTTGAAGGGCTTGATGTCGTATGACATGCGACATTGTTGGCTGACACGGATGTCACTTCCTTGGCGGAGCCATCCAATCGTGTAGGGTTGCGGGTGCAGCATTGTCGACAGGGCGAGTCGCTTGACAACCTCTACTAAGATGATGTTCTTCTAGCTACCGCTATCAACGATGAAGTGCAACGGGTTACCCTTCACCCACATCTGTGAATGAAAAAGGTGCTCGCCTTCCTCTAGCTCATCTAGTTCACCGAGCTGAAGCTTAGTGGTAGCAACGGTAGCATTAGGTTTTGCATCAATGATATGTCTCCCCCTTTCTGGTTCAGACTCAGAGTTGGAACTTGCATATGATTTCGAGGATTTCACCTTAGCCACTAGCGACTGCTTCGAGCGGAAATCAACAGTTTTATGCTAGGGGCTCTTATGGAAGTCGCACCACTTCCCGGTATCTTTCTTTGTCTTTCTGGTGTCCTTTGCTTGTGGCCTAGACTGGTTTTCTTGAGGTTTTCCATCTTTGCTCTGTCCTTTGTTCTGCGGGTTGGGGCCGCCCTTTCTTGGCTTTTGTTGTGAGGGGTTCCCAGTCCCAAATTTCCACGTCTTTTGTTTGAGCTTATGCTCGATTTTGACAGCATATCGGTAGGCCACGTCCAAGGATGAGATGTCCACAAACTCCATTTCAGCTTGGATGTCTCTATGCATACCGTCACAATACTTGAGCACCATATGTCACTCAAAATATTTGATACCCAGCTTGGTGCACAAGCTATGGAAGATATTTGTGAACTCGGGCACCACTTGGTCTCTTTCCTACCGCAACATGGTCCATTTTGTGTACAAGTTGTCATAAATTCCAACAGGGTAATATTGTTCTTTAATAGCATCCCTGAAGGACTCCCAGGTGACTGCGACTATAAATAATGAGGGTTCCTTTGTTTCATTTTTCTCACAGAAAGTTTCCCACCAATCTTTGACATGGGGGAAGACTTTGAGGAGGGAAAAAGTAATATTTTCTCTATTCGAGAAGTTATGGACAGAGAAATACCCTTCTAGTAGATTCAACCATTTGTCTACCACATCTGCGTCTATTTGACCTTCAAATATAGGAATATGGAAGTTGATTTGTACCTTGAAGGGGGAGGCGCTTCCATTTGAACAAGATGTGTCGTCTGTTGGTAGCCGCCGAAGGATTTGTGCATAACTATCCATCATTTCATTCCTCTATTGTGTGAGGGATTCCTCAAGCAACATTTTGAAGGGATCTCCTATCCCATCGTCTTTATTTTCTTTTTCCATGAGAGGTCGTTTGGGCATGTGAAAACTTTTTTCCTCACGAGAAACAAGCTCGAGACCCAATTCTTTGTACCCTGACCTCGTTGGGGACATGCATTAAGAATGACAAGGTGCAAACTGCTATAATACCATTGATCCAAAATATATTTGCAGAACAAAATGAATACAAATTATTATCAAAATATGCTTAACACAAAATAAAAGATATACAGTAAAACTAGTTTCTATTCAATAAGGAAATAAGCCAACACTGTAAAATGCAGCGAAAACAAGCTTGCTAGAATGACGACGACTTATCTCTGAGAAGAGATGTGACGGTTACACTCATTCGCAAGAAGATGATTACAATGAGGCTCTGAAGGCCTTTTTACAATAAACAAGAATGTAAAAAACCCTAGACATCCAAAAAACCTAACCCTAGGAGATGAAGCGCTAAAAGTCATGTGGACCCTATTTTGGTAAGTTAGTACATCAACTTCCCGGGGTCAGAACTTTTTCATATGATCTCCATTTTAGGCACACGATAGCCCATTGGAAAGGTCTATCCAAGGAATACACATTTTGCTGCTATGTATCAAAACTCATTCTGACCGTGGTGATCCCTAAAAAACATTGTTTAGGGCCTCAAAACGACACCGCAAGTCAGGGACCCAAAAACTAGGGAAGAAACTACCAAATTGGAAACTATCAAAATGAGCCAGTTGGAATACATGGGAGGCCATTGACATCCATCTGAATCATTGGATGAACACATCGACTAGGTTTTCCTTCTTGTCCTTGGATGAGCACATCAACTAGGTTTTCCCTCTTGGCACTTCCAAACTTGTAAATATGTATGATGCCTCCAATGATTACAACAATGTCAAATTAAGTAGAGAGGGCAAGGTATCGACAAAGGCTCAGTACACATTGTCCATGGATTTTTACCTCGATAATTAGTGAAATGGCAAAGATGACTCATCTTGCTTAAATCTTCTAGAATTGTGTTTGTTCGACAACAAAGGTATTCCAACAGAGGACGAACGCCTTTAGTAACCACTCACATAACTAGATCAAAGATCAACACATTGATCTTTTCACGTGGTAAAACCCCTACGGGGAAACATCCATGGCCCCAACCAACGCGGCCACTTGGAGTAGTTTATTAATGCAAAGAAAAAGATTACAGAGAGATTTTACAA
>SNQJ01S0015408.1:0-15329 GCA_010110895.2 Picea sitchensis | reverse complement strand
GAAGGGCTTGATGTCATATGACATGCGACATTGTTGGTTGACACGGATGTCGCTTCCTTGGTAGAGCCATCCAATCGTGTAGGGTTGCGGGTGCAGCATTGTCGACATGGCGAGTCGCTTGACAACCTCTACTAAGATGATTTTCTTCTAGCTACCACTATCAACGATGAAGTGCAACGGGTTACCCTTCACCCACATTTGTGAATGAAAAAGGCGCTCGCCTTCCTCTAGCTCATCTAGTTCACCGAGCTGAAGCTTAGTGGTAGCAACGGTAGCATTAGGTTTTTCATCAATGATATGTCTCCCCCTTTCTGGTTTAGACTCAGAGTTGGAACCTGCATATGATTTCGAGGATTTCACCTTAGCCACTAGCGACTGCTTCGAGCGAAAATCAACAGTTTTATGCTAGGGGCTCTTATGGAAGTCGCACCACTTCCTGGTATCTTTCTTTGTCTTTCTGGTGTCCTTTTCTTGTGGCCTAGACTAGTTTTCTTGAGGTTTTCCATTTTTGCTCTATCCTTTGTTCTGCGGGTTGGGGCTGCCCTTTCTTGGCTTTTGTTGTGAGGGGTTCCCAATCCCAAATTTCCATGTCTTTTGTTTGAGCTTATGCTCGATTTTGATAGCATATCGGTAGGCCACGTCCAAGGATGAGATGTCCACAAACTCCATTTCAGCTTGGATGTCTCTATGCATACCGTCATGATACTTGAGCACCATATGTCACTCAAAATCTTTGATACCCAGCTTGGTGCACAAGCTATGGAAGATATTTGTGAACTCGGGCACTGCTTGGTCTCTTTCCTACCGCAACATGGTCCATTTTGTGTACAAGTTGTCATAACTTCCAACAGGGTAATATTGTTCTTTAATAACATCCCTTAAGGACTCCCAGGTGACTGCGACTATAAATAATGAGGGTTCCTTTGTTTCATTTTTCTCACAGAAAGTTTCCCACCAATCTTTGACATGGGGGACGACTTTGAGGAGGGAAAAAGTAATATTTTCTCTATTCGAGAAGTTATGGACAGAGAAATACCCTTCTAGTAGATTCAACCATTTGTCTACCACATCTATGTCTATTTGACCTTCAAATATAGGAATATCGAAGTTGATTTGTACCTTGAAGGGGGAGGCGCTTCCGTTTGAACAAGATGTGTCGTCTGTTGGTAGCCGCCGAAGGATTTGTGCAAAACTATCCATCATTTCATTCCTCTATTGTGTGAGGGCTTCCTCAAGAAACATTTTGAAGGGATCTCCTATCCCATCGTATTTATTTTCTTTTTCCATGAGAGGTCGTTTGGGCATGTGAGAACTTTTTTCCTCAAGAGAAACAAGCTCTAGACCCAATTCTTTGTACCCTGACCTCGTTGGGGACATGCATTAATAATGACAAGGAGAAAACTGCTATAATACCATTGATCCGAAATATATTTGCAGAACAAAATGAATACAAATTATTATCAAAATATGCTTAACACAAAATAAAAGATATACAGTAAAACTAGTTTCTATTCAATAAGGAAATAAGCCGACACTGTAAAATGCAGCGAAAAAAAGCTTGCTAGAATGGCGACGACTTATCTCTGAGAAGAGATGTGACGACTACACTCATTCACAAGAAGATGATTACAATGAGGCTCTGAAGGCCTTTTTACAATAAACAAGAATGTAAAAAACCCTAGACATCCAAAAAACCTAACCCTAGGAGATGAAGCGCCAAAAGTCATGTGGACCCTATTTTGGTAAGTTAGTACATCAACTTCCCGGGGTCAGAACTTTTTCACATGATCTCTGTTTTAGGCACACGATATCCCATTGGAAATGTATATCCAAGGAATACACATTTTGCTGCTATCTATCAAAACTCATTCTGACCGTGGTGATCCCTAAAAAACATTGTTTAGGGCCTCAAAACGACACCGCAAGTCAGGGACCCAAAAACTAGGGAAGAAACTACCAAATTGGAAACTATCAAAATGAGCCAGTTGGAATACGTGGGAGGCCACCGACATCCATCTAAATCATTGGATGAACACATCGACTAGGTTTTTCTTCTTGTACTTGGATGAGCACATCAACTAGGTTTTCCCTCTTGGCACTTCCAAACTTGTAAATATGTATGATGCCTCAAATGATTACAACAATGTCAAATTAAGTAGAGAGGGCAGGGTATCGACAAAGGCTCAGTACACATTGCCCATGGATTTTTACCTCGATAATTAGTGAAATGGCAAAGATGACTCATCTTGCTTAAATCTTCTAGAATTGTGTTTGTTCGACAACAAAGGTATTCCAACAGAGGACGAACACCTTCAGTAACCATTCACATAACTAGATCAAAGATCAACACATTGATGTTTTCACGTGGTAAAACCCCTACGAGGAAACATCCATGGTCCCAACCAATGCGACCACTTGGAGTAGTTTATTAATGCAAATAAAAAGATTACAGAGAGATTTTACAATATTAATGCAAATAAAAAGATTACAGAGATTTTGCATAAGAGAGTTTCTACACCCATCATCTAAGAATGACCTCCCACCCATGATCTTTAAATAGAGATCATGGATCAATCGGGTTTTAAGCCACAGATCAATGGTCATAAGATCGAGGAGAGTATGAATCTTCGGATCACTCTATGTCGAACATATCATGACTGTTTACTTCTAACTACAAATGCATACCAATGAATACTAAGTGTCACACTAGAAAACACACTTTTAATACTTAATGACACAATAGACCAATTAGATCTTAACTAACTCCTATGTCTAAATATCCTAACAACATCCCTCTTAAGAACAACTTGAGATAAGATTAAAGGATTTACAATATGGACATTATCAGAGAAGGAAGGAGGCATTAGAGTCTATCCCCCTAATGCCAACTTCTCGAACTCCTAACATAGATCGAAGTTTGGAAACTTTGCTTCTACTGTAAGAGATTTTGTGAAAATGTCTGCAACTTGATCTTCTGTAGGGCAAAAGAGCACTTCAATAACTTGATCATGAATGAGCTTTCTGATGAAGTGCATGTGTAGCTCGATGTGTTTTCTACGTTGATGTTGAACTGGGTCTTTGGCGAGCTTGATGGCACTCTGATTTTTGCACCAAAGGCTAGTCGGATGCTGCTTCTAGAATCCAAACTCTGAAATGATCTATCGAAGCCACAAGGATTCCCGACTTGCATTTACCGCTGCTCGGTACTCTTCTTCTGCTGAAGAAAGTGAAATAGCCTGTTGTTTCTTACAGGCCCAAGTGATAGGTCCTGAACCAAGGCTAAAAACATAACCTGCAGTAGAATTCCGATCATCAGGGTCGTCGACCCAATATGAATCAGTGAAACCAATGAATAAAGGAGTCCCCCCTGAACTGTAATGTATCCCGAATTGAACTGTACCATGAACATAGTGAAGTATACTTTTAGTTGTTTTCCAATGGATTTCATGGGGTGTTTTCATATATCGGGCAATAAGACCAACAACAAAGGAAATATCAGGATGGGTATGAGTTAAGTATAAGAGGATACCAACTAACTGACAATATAGGGTGGCATCAACTTCATGAGAAGTATAGGTGGAAGTAATATTGACTCCAGACTGGAAGGGAGAAGGGGTTGGTTTACAATTATCCATGTGAAAGCGACAAAGAAGGTCAAAAGCATACTTAGACTGGGAAAGACAAATTCCTTCATTGGTTTGCAAAACTTGGAGGCCAAGGAAATAGTGCAAAAAGCCTAAGTCAGTCATTTTAAATTTCTTCTTAAGGCTGGTTTTCACATGGTTTAAAAGTTTTGGGTCACTACCAGTAAGGATACGGTCATCAACATAAAGAACAAGGATTATGAGATGGATTCCTACTTTCTTGGTATAGTCATTAGGATCAGAATGACATCTAGAGAATCCAGTGGCAATAAGAAAGCTGTCCATTTTGGCATACCAAGCTTGGGGAGATTGCTTGAGACCATAAAGAGATTTCTTGAGGTGACAAACAAGACTAGAGTCATTCTGGACATATCTAGGAGGTTGTTCCATGTAGATTTCTTCTTTCAAATAACCATGCAAGAAGGAAGATTTAACATCCATATGATGGACCTCCCATTTATGTGAGGCGACAAGGGAAAGGACAAGGCGGATGGAATTCATTTTGGCTATAGGGGAAAAGGTTTCATTATATTCAATTCCTTCAACTTGGGAAAATCCTTTGGCAACTAACTGAACCTTGTGTCTTTCAACACTTCCATTTGATGCATACTTAGTTCTGTAGACCCATTTACATCTGGCAAGTTTTCTTCCTTTTGGAAGAGGTACAAGATCCCAAGTATCGTTTGCCATTAAAGAATGATACTCTTCATTCATTGTTATATCCCAATCTGGATGTCCTGAAGCTTCTACAAATGTTTCTGGATCAGGAGTCTCTGAAACTTCAACCAAAAGAGAAGAGGCTCACTGTAACCGTGAACGTATTCGACGTTGATCTGAAGGATCACCGACAAGACCACCAACTACTTCTCATGTTGAACAGACCCATATAGGAAGCGGTGGAACTGGTGCTGGTTCGGGTTCAAAGGACTCATCTGGAGGAGGGTGAGAAGGCAGAGGTGGATTTTCATCCTCACTGTCATCATCTAAAGAAGTAACTAGATCAGAAGAAGGCACAAATTTCGAATATGGCTCGCAGGCCAAAGCAGGCACAACCGCTGAATTAGGCTCGCAGGCCAAAGAAGGCACAAATGCTGAATTGGGGTCGCAGGCTAAGAGATTTTCATCAAATTTAACATCTATTCTAATAATAATTTCATTACAATGTGATTGAAGAAGTCTATAACCTTTGACATTTTCAGAATAACCAACAAATATACACTTCTCATTTTTAGGCTGCAATGATTTCCTTTTCTCACCAGGAACATGAGCCCATGCTATATTGCCAAATACACGGAAGTGACTTACATCTGGTTTAATTTTAGTCTAAGCTTCTTCCAGTGTTATATTTTTAAGAGCCTTTGTGGGAGTGCGATTTACTATGTAATTTGCATAGTTAATGGATTCCGCCCAATACTTTAGACTTAATCCCTTAGATTGGATCATACAATTAGCCATTTCTTTTAATGTGCTATTCTTTCTCTCAACAACACCATTTTGTTATGGTGTATATGAAATAGTGTGTTGCATTTGGATTCCCTGTGTAGTGCAGTAACTTGTAAAATTATTGTTCACATATTCGCCTCCATTATCTGTTCTTAACCTTTGAATTTGATGTCCAGATTGCTTTTCTACAAGGGCATTATAGGCCAAAAACTTCGCTCTTAAGTTTTAAGAAGTAAACCCACGTACGTATGGAAAAGTCATCAATGAAAGTTAATAAATACTTGCACCCAGAAAAAGAAGGAGAAGAAAGAGGACCACACAAATCACTGTGAACAAGCTGCAAAGGACCCAAGGTGTGCCAAGAGGCATGTTTTTCAAAACTGTCCCGATGATGTTTGCCGAGAACACAAACAACACAAATACCATCTCTGCATGAAACAAGAGGAAGATCAGTCACCATCTGTTGATTACATAGTTGTTGCAATGAGAGATAGTTTAGATGACCAAACCGCTCATGCCAAAGTTTTCTCAAGTCATCACTATGAGAAACAAAAACTGATGAAAAAGAGGATGACCAAAAGTTGTCAAATTTGTACAACCTGGTAATATCATCAACAATTCCAGTTGCAAGAACATGCTTAGGATATTTTCGATCCTTGATTACAACTTGGTGAGGTGAAAACTCTACGGTTTTACCTTCACCTGAATGAGTGATTTGATATACTGATAGAAGGTTACAAGAAAGACTTGGAACACAATACATTATTGAAATGACCATTTTCTACTGGAACTGTTCTAGATCCTTCAACACTAAGAAATCTATCATCACCAACAAATATTTTCTTGGTGTTACATTCATTTAGAGTGGAAAATATGGCTCTATCCTTAGCCATATTATAAGATGCTCTAGAATCAATAAGCCACTCATCAGAAGTAGAAGTAGAAGTAGAATTTGAATTGAAGGAGAAACCAGAAGCAAAAAGTGCATGTCCATGAGAAGAAGAAGAAGTAGTATAATAAATATTGATCTTGTGCTTCTTCATCGCTACTTCTAAAGCTACCATCTTCTTGAAACATTTGGACTCATCATGACCATCTTTATCACAAAAGTTGCAATGTCGGCTAGTATTTTTATTTTTATATTTTTCTCCTTCATCACCATCAGGATTTGAAGCTGTCTGAGCAGGTTTGGGACCCTTATGTTGTTTGTTGTTGTAGCGAGGATGTTGCTTCTTGGGATACTTGGGTTTATCTTTCTGTTGGACAACTAAGGCTTTGTTGGAGGTACCTGCAATTTTGATCACTCCAAGTTGTACAAGCTTATCTTCCTCTCTAATCAAAGAAGAACAAAAGGACTCAAGAGTGGGTTTTTCATAAGCTTTCCCTAGAGCCTCTCTCATGGCATAAAAGGTAGATACAAACACAAAATATGCACTACCTAGCTTAGAAAGAATAAGATAGATGCAACGCTCTTCCTCCATTTTTATCTTACATTCTCCACATAAAATTTTGATTGTTTTAAACTTAGATAAATAGTCTCCAAGGCAAGAAATATCACTTGGACTCAAGTTCAGTATTTGATTTTCTAACTATTGTGCTCGAATAATATTGAGTTTACCAAACACAGATTCAATCTTGTTCCAAGCTTCTTTGGGGTCATCAATTTCTTGAAGGTGGTACCTTAAATCAAGAGAGATGGACATTCTGATTAGTCCTCGTGCTTCATCATTCCTATTATCCCACTTGGCTTTCTTATTAGCATCAGTGGGTGCTTTTTCTTTTCCCAAGGTAATCCGGTACAAACCTTTACTTCTTAATAAATCTTCCATATGAGATTTCCATTGGAAGTAGTTGTTGTTGGTAAGCAAGACATTACTTGTAGAAGCCATATTAAATATGCAAATAATATGGATTTAAAAACTGAAACTGATGATCTGGATGGAAAGAGTTTGAAAAATTATGCGGTTTTAAAAAATATGGCACTGAAAACGGACTTCCGATGTGAGAGTTATGCCCTTTTTAAAAAAGGCATAAACAATAACCAACTGACCACGTGATTGTGTAAGTTGCTTTATGAAGTGACCCACTTTTATAAAGAGAAGTGGGGATCATTTTTACAATGAAGTTACTTTATAACAAAAAATATGCATGCAAAATAAATAACACTAAAATAAAATATTAAAGCTACTTATAGTGATTCACTTTTATACTTGAAGTGAAATACACTTTACAATTTTAGCATTTTTTTTTTTTTTAAAGTAACAAAAGAGAGACTTGAACTCAAGACCTCTTACTTAATAAGACAACTTTTAACCAAATGATCTAGCAAAACATATTGTAATGTTCAGAAGGAGGATTGTTGTTGTTGTTGAAGATGGCCTTGGAGAGCGTGCTAAAAAAAACCTCGTTTCACACAAGAAAACAATTTCACTTCTCGATGAAAACAAGAGTTAGATGTCGGTTAGCTTACCCAGAAGATGCACCTTTTCCTATATGTTTCTGATTTTTCGAGATCACGCAACTTCGCGACGACAACAAGGGTTAGATCTTGGTTAGCTTACTTGGAGATGCACCTTTTCCTATCTGTTTCTGATTTTCCGAGATCGCACAGGGCGCAGGGAAAAGAGAATACACAGATCTAAAAGAGTAGCAACACAGAAATAAATAAAACTAAACTGAAATAAAACCAAAATACTACTCTGCAAAAATTTTAAAAAATGCGTATTCAAGCTTTATACCTTCAGATCTGACTGTAATGGCCATATCTTGGGCAAATAGAAACCTTTTTGAGTGAAAAAAAGGGTTCTTGACTGAAACAAGCACTCCAGACGCAATGGAATAGTCCTCTCAGTCCACAAATGTATGAAAATGATAGAAAATGGAGATGAGGCAACTCAGCTTCACGATCTCGATCTACAACAGGAGTGGGTCTTCAAACAAGCTCTGATACCATGTTCGGAAACACAGGTATTCCAACAAAGGAGGAACACCTTCAGTAACCACTCACATAACTATATCAAACATCAACACACCGATGTTTTCAAGTGGTAAAACCCCTACCAGGAAACATTCACGGCCCCAACCAATGCGCCCACTTGGAGTAGTTTATTAATGCAAAGAAAAAGATTACAAAGAGATTTTACAAGAGAGTTTCTCACAATCGATCATCGACAAATGACCCTCCATTCTCTTTAAATAGAGATCATGGACCAATTTGATGTTAAGCCATGGATCAATGGTCAATGAGATCGAGGAGAGTATGAACCATCAGATCACTCTATGTCGGGAACATATCATGACCATCATATTTCCTAACCACAAATGCATACTAATGCATACTAAGGAAACACACTAGAAAACATACTTTTACCTAATGACACAATAGACCAAGTAGATCTTAACTAACTCCTAAGTGTCTAAATATCCTAACAGTGTCGAAATTCACAGGTGCAAACTATATTACAATAGTGCACCATCAAACTAGGTGAACCTCCGCTCATGCTTAACACCCTTAAACAAAGCATTCATTTCTTCGTTTTTAGATTAAAAGAATAAAATTTTAGAAAAAAGAAGCTACCAAGTTTCTTAGAATTCAACGGTAGAATGAATCCTATCCCATAGGAGAGATTCTTTCAAAGATAGACTCGACCCCAATTCGATTGAGTGCGAAATAATAAAAGTAGAAGAGATGCTTACGTGTTTAACTCTCAACATAAATCAAACATTTAGGATGACAAAATCCTTGGTGCTACAATTTGTGGCCAAGAGAAAGGCCTCCCATCATGAGGGACTAGACATTTAGATAGCCTTATTCAATGCAATGAAAGACATCCATAGCAAAGAGATGTGAAACAACAAAGTTCTTTGCTTGGAGTAGAGGTGCTAGATCTTGTTAAGCCTAACATCAATATTGGACTTAGGATGCTTTCATAAATAGCCATATGTAAGTTGGTACTTTTTGAAGGCCTTGGAGAAGTTCCAATGCAAGTCCCTCCACAAGGACATAGGGGCCTACAACCCAATTTTAATGAAGAGGTTCTTTGGTATATGTCTTTAAACCTTATCCAAGATCAACATATTAAGAGTGGTAAGCTTGAACTCTGCATTCAACAAAGACCAATTTTTCCAATCTCTAGTCTAGCTATCAAAGAGGTCAGTGATCTTTTGAACACCTCTTTTCAACATGGAATTGGATAAAAACCAAGAAGAATCTGCCAAGGGCTTGTCATTATAAAGCACTACAAGGGACCACCATAAAATATTCTCATTGAAAGTAAACCTTAATCTAAGAGAGTTTCCTCTCTATTTGAGCTTAGGTTTGATAGCTTCTCAAACTTCCCATATGATCTTTACTACAACATCCCTATGAACTAAACTTAAGAGGGAGTACCCAACATATTTTTTTGAACATGATTCCTTCAAGATTTAATTCCAAGAGGGGCTCCTCTTACAACAAAATTTTGAAGATGCATTTTCTAAGCCTTATTAACTTCGATAAATTGGAGGATCCATTTAACATAAAGAGCTTGGGATTGAGTATAGAATCAAATGACCCTAATACTACCCTAATATAACTAGTAGTAGAGGCTCCGATTGACCCAATGGAAGCCAATTTTACCTTGGTCATTTTCCTAAAGAAAATCTCTATGAAGCTTATCTAGGCTATTTTAACCCCTTTGAAAAGGAAACCAACATGAGGTGTAGTAAACATGGGTGGTTGCCAATACTTTAGTGTGAATTTGAAACCATCATGAGAGTTTATCTATATCCATTTATTGATCCTCCTTGCATTTATTTGAAACACCATGTCCCAAAGCTCCTTAGGTGAGCCTTGAAAGGAAAATAGAATTTGAAGAAACTTGAAGATTGGATTAATCGAATCCATGACCATCCCACCTTAGCTGACCAATCACACATATCATCCTAATTCAAATAGTATAGTTTCCTTTCCTCTTTCTTGATATTGGAACTAGAATCCTCTCAAAATATATGGATATGGTATACAGTATTTTCCATAGAGAATTTATCTTCCAACAGAGTTAGGAAGGAATTATTGGCAAAGAGTCTAAAAATGTGGTGAGTGTTGCGACTGACGATCTATTGAGGCAATCAACAATGTGGTTGGTGCTTCCTATTTTATACTTGATGTTGAGGTGGAATTGTTGCACGTACATGGACCACTTCTGATGGTGGTCATTCCACAATTTTTCTTGTGTCTGCATGAATTGCAGTGGCTTATGATCAGCGTGGATGACTATCTCCCTCCCAAGAATGTAATGTATCGACTGGCGCCAGGATTGCACAATGGAGTACATTTATTTGTTGTAAGTAGGGTACTTACAGACAAAATATGATAGTGTATCACTATGATAGGCCACGGGGTGGCCATGCTGAGTGAGAATGACGCCCACAACATAGTCTGAAGCATCTGTCTCGATCTCAAAGGGTTGTTGCAGGTTTGGTAGTGAAAGTAATAGGGTTAAGCACGAGTGCTGCTTCAAATTATCGAATGCTTGTTGTTGGTACCGACCCCACAAAAAATTCTCCTTACCAGCACCCTCGGTTACTTGGCTGAGGGCCTATGCAATATGGGAGAATCCCAACATGAACCTATGGTAGAAATTGGCAAGGCCCAAGAAGCTCCAAAGCTTAGTGAGTGTGGTTGGGGTTAACCAGTCACAGATGACTTGGATTTTGGCTGCATCCACATGTACACCATGTTGATCAATGATGTAGCCCAGGTAATGAACCTTGTCCATGCCGAAGGAGCATTTTTCCAAGTTGGCATAGAGTTGGTGATGCCGCAGGATGTGCATAATCTACTGAATATGCTGCAAGTGTTATTCCCAAGTATTGTTGTAAATGAGGATGTCATCCAGATACACCACTACAAAAGTATTGGTGAATGGTCGCAGGATATTTTCTATCATCCTCATGAAAGTGGCTGGAGCATTTTTCAAAGCAAATGGAATGACCAACCATTCAAAAAGACCTTCCTCTGACTTGAAGGTGGTTTTCCATACATCTATCTATTCTATCGATACCTAGTGGTAGCCAAACTTCAGATCAATATTATTGAAGTATTTGGCCGCCATGCACTGATTAAGGAGGTCGTTGATTCGGGGAATCAGGTATCGATTTCTGAATGTGATTTTATTCAGGGCTCGATAATCAATGAAGAGTCGCTAGGTTCCATCTTTCTTCTGCACCAACACGATCATTGGGATCCTGCAAGGTGATGAGCTGGGACAGATGTGCCCCTTGTGGAGAAGTTCTTGGATCTGTAGCTTGATCTCCTCATTCTCTAACAAAGAGTGGTGATAGACTGGCCCATTGGGTAGCGGTGCGTCGGGGGTTAGATCGATGGGGTGCTTGACTTGGCAGTGCAGAGGTACCCCGGTAGGTGAGGAGAAGATATCTGAGTATTCTTCCATGACCTTATCCACTTGCTTCTGTTGTGTGGAGAGGTCAATCGTGGATACCCTGGATGTGGCTATGATCTTTCGATCATTCTGAGAGAGAATCACGAAGAAGACAAAATTCTCTATCTGAGAGATGAACTTTTTGCATTGCTTGGCAGAGATCAAGGAAATAACATTGGGTGGGACTGCCTCGGGTATCCTATACAATTTCTTGTTTAAAGTAATAATAACACTGGGAGGACTAGACTCATATAAAGCATGACGTTTCCATAAATATGTTTGGCCCAAAATAACATTACAAACTTTGAGAGGGGCAACATCACATAATACCTCATCTTTGAAGGGCTTGATGTTGTATGACAAGCGACATCGTTGGCTGATGCAGATGTCGCTTCCTTGGTGGAGCCATCTAATGGTGTAGGGATGTGAGTGTGGCATTTTTAGAAGGGAGAGCCACTTGAAAACCTCTGCTGAGATGAGGGTATTCTGGATACCACTATCAACGATCAAGTGTAGTAGGGTACCCTTCACCCACATCTGTGAATGAAAAGGGTGCTCACCTTCCTCTAGCTCATCTAGTGCACTGGGCTAGAGCTTGATGGTAGCAATGATAGCACTGGGTTCTGCATCAATGATCCATCTCCCCCTTTCTGGTTTTGACTCAGATTCAAAACCCACATCTAATTCAGAGGATTTCACCTCAACCAACAGTTATTTCTTTGAGTGATAATCAACAGTGTTATGCCAGGGGCTCTTATGGAAGTCACACTGCTTCTCGGTATCTTTCTTTGTCTTTCCATTGTCCTTCTTTGTTTGTAGCCTAGAATGACTATCCTTATTTTCTTTGTCCTTTGTTTTGTGGGTTGGGGTTACCCTTTCCTGGATTTTTCTATGAGGGGTTCCCAGGCCCAAATTGTCGCATCTTTTGTTTGAGCTTCTGCTTGATTTTGACGACATATCAGTAGGCCGTGCCCAAGGATGAGATGTCTAGAAAATCCATTTCATCCTAGATGTATCTATGCATACCATTGTGATACTTTAGCACCAGATGTCGCTCAAAATATTTGATACCCAGCTTGGTGTGCAAGGTATGGAAGATATTTGTGAACTCGGGCACCACTTGTTCTCTTTCCTGCCATAGCATGGTCCATTTTGTGTATAGGTCGTCATAACTTCCAACATGGTAGTATTGTTCCTTAATAGCATCCCTAAAGGACTCCTAGGTGACCGTGACTTTAAATAATGAGGGTTCCTCTATTTCCTTTTTCTCACAGAAAGTTTCCCACCAATATTTGACACAAGGGACGACTTTGAGGAGTGCAAAAGTAATATTTTCTCTATTCGAGAAGTTATGGACAAAGAAATACCCTTCTAGAAGATTCAATCATTTGTCTATCGCATCTACATCTATCTGAAATTCAAATATAGGAATATCGAAGTTGATTTGTACCTTGAATAAGGCAGTGCCTCCGCTTGAGGAAGATGCAGTGCCTATTGGTAGTCGTCGAAGGATTTGCGCAAAACTATCCATCATCTCGTTCATCTATTGCATGAGGGATTCCTCAAGATTTTTTTTTAAGGGATCTCCTCTTGTCGTCTTTCTTTTCTTCTTCCATGAGAGGTTGTTTGGGTGTGCGAGATATTTTTTCCTCAATATAAACAAGCTCGAGACCCAATTCTTTGTACCCTGACCTCATTGGGGACATGCATTAAGAACGACAAGGAGCAGACCGCTCTGATACGACTGATCCAGAATATATTTGCAGAATGAAATGAGTACATATTATTATCAAAATATGCGTAACATAGAATAACATATATACAATAAAAATTGTTTCTATTCAATAAGGAAATAAGCTAAAACTGTTAAATGCAGCGTAAACAAGCTTGCTGGAATAATGGTGGCTTATCTCTGAGAAGAGATGCGACGTCTACGCTCATTTGCAAGAAGATGATTACAATGAGGATCTGAAATCCTTTTTACAATAAAAAGATATTTCAAAAACCCTAGACATCCAAAAAACCTAACCCTAGGAGATGAAGCGCCAAAAGTCATGTGGGCCCCATTTGGGTAAGTTAGTACATCAACTTCCCAGGGTCGTAACTTTTGCATACTATATCCATTTTAGGCACACAATAACCCATTGGAAAGGTCTATCTGAGGACTACACATTTTTCTACTATCTATAAAAGGTCATTCTAACTATGGTGAGATCTAAAAATAGTTTTTTAGGGCTTCAAAACGGCCCCGCAAGTCAGGGACCCGAAAACTAGGGAAAAACTGCCAAACTAGAAGACTACCAAAATGAGGCAGTTGAAATAGGTGGGAGACCACTGACATCCATATAGATCATTGGATGAGCACATCGACTAGTTTTTCCTTCTCGTCCTTCAATGAGCACATTGACTAGGTTTTCCTTCTTGGCCTTTGATGAGCACATCGACTAGGTTTTCCCTCTTGATGCTTCTAAACATGTAAATACGTATGATGCCTTGAATGATTACAACGATGTCAAATTAAGTAGAGAGGGAAGGGTATTGACAAAGGATCGATACACATTGTCCATGGATTTTTACCTTGATAATTAGTGAAATGGAAAAGATGACTCATCTTGTCTTAAATCTTCTAGAATTGTGTTGAAATCCACAGGTGCAAACTATATTACAATAGTGCACCATCAAACTAGGTGAACCTCCTCTCATGATTAACACCCTTAAATGAAGCATTCATTTCTTTGTTTTTAGATTAAAAAAATAAAATTTTAGAAAAAAGAAGCTACCAAGTTGCTTCAAATTCAATTGTAGAAGGAATCCTATCCCATAGGAGAGCTTCTTTCAAAGATAGAATCGACCCCAATTCGATTGAGTGCGAAATAATAAAATTAGAAGAGATGCTTAAGTGTTTAAATCTTGGCACAAATCAAACATTTAGGATGACAAAATCCTTGGTGCTACAATTTGTGGCCAAGAGCAAGGCCTCCTATCACGAGGGACTAGACATTTAGATAGTCTTATTCAATGCAATGAAAGACTTCCATAGCAAGGAGATGTGAAACAACTAAGTTATTTTCTTGGAGTAGAGGTGCTAGATCTTGTTAAGCCTAACATCAATATTGGACTTAGGATGCTGCCATAAATAGACATATGTTAGTTGGTAAGTTTTGAAGGCCTTGGAGAAGTTCCAATGCAAGTCCCTCCACCAGGACATAGGGGCTTACAACCCAATTTTAGTGAAGAGGTTCTTTGGTATATGTCTTTAAACCTTATCCAAGATCAACATATTAAGAATGGTAAGCTTGAACTCTGCATTCAACAAAGACTAATTTTTCCAATATCTAGTCTACCTATCAAAGAGGTCAGTGATCTTTTGAACACCTCTTTTCAACATGGAATTGGTTAAAAACCAAGAAGAATCTGCCAAGGGCTTATCATTATAAAGCACTACAAGGGACCACCATAAAATATGCTCATTGAAAGTAAGCCTTAATCTAAGAGAGTTGCCTCTCAATTTGAGCTTAGGTTTCATAGCTTCCCAAGATTCCCATATGATCTTTACTACAAACATCCATATGAACTAAACTTAAGAGGGAGTATCCCCAAGCTTTAATTCCAAGGGGGGCTCCCCTTACAACAAAATTTTGAAGATGCATTTTCTAAGCCTTATGACCTTCGATAGATTGGAGGATCCATTCAACATAAAGAGCTTGGGCTTGAGTATAGAATCAAATGACCCTAATACCACCCCAATATATCTAGTATTAGAGGATCCAATTGACCCAATGGAAGCCAATTTTACCTTGGTCATTTTCCTAAAGAAAAT
>SNQJ01S0015407.1:166182-177557 GCA_010110895.2 Picea sitchensis | reverse complement strand
GTGGAATTCCGAGAAAGTGGCGAAGTATGGAATAGGGGAACGGTTAGTCAGAGTCATTTTTGTAATCGAGGATTGAATATTTCATGAACAGACGAACCCGACGATGTGCAAATGACATTCCATGATGTTTGAAATTAACAATTGGAAGGGATAATATAACCATCCAAAAAATTTGGTTTTATGCGTATTAATGGGAGATTTTCTCAAATCATGGTTTAATATTAACACTTGCTAATTTCACACCTAGAAATAATATCTTACATATAATTTCTAATTTCTAATTTAAAAAGGGCGCGGGCATAGGAAACAACGATTAGAAATTGGGTATTTCTTGAACCCTTCAAACCAACGATTCTCGAAAGAAATTTGAAGAACTAGCGAAGTATGGAAAACGAATAGACAAGATTCAAAATGGGGTGAAAATAGTTCCACAGAAGACGTGAGGACCCGACGATTAAATTTTTTGTCTCAGAAGTTATCAGTGAAAAATGTGTACCACGGAAGAGAGCATGATAGGTAGATTGTAATATAGAAGACAGTATGATGTGAGCCCAGTTGTAAATTTGTATATCGCAAAAGTCACGGTACTGTTCATAGGTCATGGAACAATAGAAGTCCAATCTAGAGCCCGCCTACTACTAATTTACGGTCGGAGAAGTGACTAGGTATGGAATGGGGAAGCAATCAGTCAGGGTCATGATATAAGAGCACGAGTGCAAACATGAACTGCAAGTCCGACTACCCATGTAGCCAGACATTTTCAAAAAAATGAATAAGTGACAAGAAAGATAAAGTTCTGGGAAAAGAGAAACGGATATTTGGCTAAGCATAGAAGATGGAAAATAAGGGCTAATATATTCACATATGTAATAGATATCCCATTTCTTGCCAAGATATATACTTGGAAAGAAGTGTGAAGGTGGTGAGCACATAAAACATCAAATAGGAATACAATCTGTGAGTTTACTTGGTTCTTGGTTGTTTTCTTTGTCTTTCAATTTGTATATCATGGAACTCTGATTGTTGTTTGCAGGAAACAGAACAATAGAATTGCATTTTTTTAGCCAGCCAGCCAGCAAGTCTGCCTGTCAATTTGTATAGTGTGAAACTCTAGGTCTTGTTTGTAGGACACAAAACTATAGAGGAAATGCTTTTCCCTTTAATATAACCTCTGTGACGCAAATGTAGTATGTGGCTCATTTTAGCACTTTTCCATCTGTAAACAATCGCAATCTTGAGCCCGCCAACCCTGGAGTCCGCCTGTCAATTTCTATATCGTGGAACTCCGAATGTTGTTTGGAGGTCATAGAACAATAGAAGTGCAATGTTGAGCCAACCAACGTGCAAGTCCACCTTTCAATTTGTATGTTGTGGAACTCTGGGTGCTACTTGCAGGACATAGAACAATAGAGGCCCAATTTAGACAAAGGGGAAGCACTCGGTCGAAACACGTGAATCCGCCAACCCACGTAGCAAGGCGTTTTCGGAAAAAAATGATTAAGTAACTAGAAAGAAAAACTACAGGGGATAAAAGAGTGGGAAAATAGAAAGGTGGAGGACAATTTTCGTAAGCGCGAATTGGTTTCAAACAAGCCCCATTGTTGCAAAACCATATTTTTCTACTAATTGTTAGCAAATGCTTTATTGAAGATTAGATTTTATTGCAAATTGTGGGTGTAAGTGTGTTCTTGATACCTTCTTCCATGAATGTAACATGTTAACTTAAGTATTAATCTTATTGCATTATGGGTTATTAGCATTAAATCTTAATAATTGCATGTCTACAAACAAGAATGACAATTTTGCTGCAACATTGTGATTTGGTATTGCTATGTTCAATCTTCATTGCAAATAGAATTGAACATTGGTTTGAAACTGTGTGTAATCCATTTTTTGTTTGCATAAAAGCCTGGTGGATTGACACAGTACATTGTCATATAATTGTTAGATGCTCCATATTAGATCAAATTACCTAAACAAATACAATGTCGAAGAACTATGAGACTACTGAACCATGCCAATGAGAAGAGGCGTTAAATCCAGAAAAACAAATAGTAGCAATGAAGACTCCAAGAATTTTTTTTTTAATATCAAATCCATTTGAAAAAAAAAAAACCCCAAATAATGTACATCTATCCTTAGAAATTGGACACAATTATTTGGGCCAAAACATTGAATGTATCTACCACAAACATAGGCACGGGATCCACATAATGCAGGAGCCATCAAGATGCTCTTCAACATGCATACAAAACTGATTACCATGCCTTTTTTTTAGGAAATCCTTGAATTTTTCTCCTCGATGGACCATATTGTGGTAAAATTGATAGTTCTCAGAAGCTTCCCGTGAGGAAGAAGACAAAAAATGTTGTAGTGAAAATGGAATAACCCTTAACTGAAAGTTGGGACACACCAAGAAACTGCATCTCCACAATCAAAAAACTTCAGGGACACAGGTTGCACGTGCAATTTTGGAGGCCCAAATTAGTCCATTATGGGTGGAAGGAGATGACTAGTATAAATATGCCTTACACTAGTGGGAGTCCTGGTCCTCATTCCCAAATATGTTAATTGTATATCCTGAGAACAGGACAGTAGTCCCGCAATTGAATATTTTTTGGGCTTGAAATATATCTTTGGGAGAATCAACATATCATTTCCTTACAGTGAAAGTCTTCCACCTAGAACAGACTAATTTGGAGCTCTGGAATTCCTACTTTCGAGTTGCAAAGAAGCTATTGCGTTCAGCGTCAGTTTCTTTTATGAAACTCCTTCTTTTGGTATTGTCAGGACCGCCATCACTGAGTCAGGAAGTTCCACCCGTTATGGTTGATTTCAATTTGGGCACATGAATGGGAACAGTCTCTGCATTGCCATATCATCCTTCATCACACCATCTTCTTCAATCTCATAATCCATGGCATCAACCTTTGCACCAACCATCAATGCAACTAGGCAGGTTCTCTGAGTAGGCAGATTTTCCTTGGAATTCTTTGGCTTGAAATATATCTCTCGGTGTACCAAGGGACCATCTCCTTTTTTTCTCCTAGGTGGAGGGAGATGAGTAGTAAGAATATGCCCTGGAATACTTGAACCTATGGCCATCATGGACAAATGTGTTTACTGTATCTGGATAGAACTACTGCCACAAGTTAACGAGAATTTTTGTTTTCTCCAAATGATGTTTGAAATGAAAATTGGGGAGGGATAATATAACCCTCCACAAATCCTGGTTTAATGTGTATCAATGGAATATCTGCTTGAGCCTTTCGTTGATCAATGACAATCTCTAGGGTGCATGCATAATGAGTTGTTACCATTAAATCTCACTAATTGCATATTTAGAAAAAAGTGTGAAGTTGGCGGTGATGGAGAAGAGTGACTAAGAATTAGAATTTCTTAAATGTGCCAACCGGTCGGCACACGAAAGAGATTGCATCATGTTTGAAATGAATACTTGGAAAGGATAACACTCTTCTTCGCAAATCTTGGTTTAATTTGTAGTAATGACAAATCTTCTCCAGCCTTCTAGACATTAATGACAATCTTAACAGTTCTTGCAAGATGAAATACTAGCATTAAAGATTAATAATTTCATATCTGGAAATAAGTACGAAGGTAGTGGTGATGGCGAAGAGCGACCAAGTATTGTACATTTCGTCCACCCGCCAACCCGCGAAACAGATTCCAAGAAATGCCCAAGTATGGAAAGCATTCAGGCAGGTTACAAAAAAAGGGTTCATAATATATACCCAGGAGACATGAGGGGCCAATGGTCATATTGCATCTCAGTGACAGATTCTGGTTGTCAATTTGTATATCATTGAATTTTAGGTGTTCTTTATGCGTAGGGGAACAATGGAAGTGCAATGTCGAGAGGGCAATTTGTATATTGCGAAACTTTGGCTATTGTATATAAAAGCATGAGACATTTGGAAAACGTACCAAGTAAACAAAAAGTGAAATCATACGAGATGAAGGGGAATTTTTTTGCTAATGTGTAAATCGCGGAAGTCCGGGTGCTATTTGTAGGCGGCAGAACAATGGAAACTCAATGTTGAACCTGCATATGTAGGAATCCGTGATTCAAAAAGTTTGTTCAATATGAAATGGGGAAGCATTTGGTCGAGCTGGTGATATAAAATTAACAATGGAATTCTGAAGACGTGAATCTGCCAAATCCCACACCTAGACATTTTCTGAAAAACGAGTAAGTAAAGAAAAGGAAAGCAAAGGGAAAAAGAGAAAGAAGATGGCAATTTTTGGAAGTGGGAATTGTTGTAAGAAAGAACCATTGATGGTATTAACAGTAACTATGGAGTGCATTAAACATGTTAACAGGTTCTTCAATCAAGGAATATATACAGTGAGTGATGTTTATAGTTTCCAGGATCTGTTTGTATAAGAGAAGCATCGAAAAGTTACAAGAAAATCATTTTTTGGATGTTTAAGTAAAGTTTTTGTACTATTAGCTTCGCCGCAACTATGAAAAGGACAAGTTTGAATTTTAATGTCCTCTCATTCATATGATTGTTCCATTATACTTCACATAGTATATATTCTTTTATTTCAATTTGTTTGCTAATTTCTAGATCGCAGAAGTCTGGGTGTTGTTTGCAGGCGACGGAACAATGGAAACACAATATTGAACCCGCTTATCTAGTAACTCACCTATTCGAAACACCGTGAGCCAAAAAGTTTGTACAATATGAAATGGGGAAGCGGTAGGTCAGGCTAGTGATATAAAAGTAAGTGAAATATGAAGATGTGAATCCGCCAACTTCCGCACCTAGAAATTTTCCGAAAAGCGAGTAATACATAATAAATATGTACTTCTATAAAGTATGGACATGAGATTTTATAAAGAATGTACGGATCCTGCATTCCATACTTAGCCACTTTTTGGATTGCAGGTTCTCAGGTTGGCGGGCTCAAAATTGGTCCTCTATTGTTTTGTGCCCTACAAATAGCACCCAAAATTCGGCGATATACAAATTGACAAGCGGACTGGTTGGATCAACATTGCACTTCTATTGTTTTGTGTCCTCCAAACAACACTCAGAGTTCCACGATATACAAATTGAAAAATGGACTCCAGGGCTGGAGGACTCAAGATTTTGATTGCTTACAGATGGTGATCCCTATCAACTATCTAACATTATCTAAAAACATTATTTTCAATACTAAATTATTAATATTAAATATTGATTTTGTACAATTTAACTAGACAAAAAAGTTTGTACAATATGAAATGGGGAAGCGGTCGGTCAGGATGGTGATATAAAAGTAAGTGAAATCTGAATACGTGAATCCGCCAACTTCATCACCTAGAAATTTTTCGAAAAACGAGTAATACATACTAAATATGTACTTTTATAAAGTATGGACATGAGATTTTATAGAGCATGTACCGATCCCTCATTCCATACTTAGCCACTTTTTGGATCACAGGTTCTTAGGTTGGCAGGCCAAAATTGGGCCTCTATTGTTCTATGTCCTGCAAATAGCACCCAGAGTTCCACGATATACAAATTGACAGGTGGACTTGCAAGCTAGTTGGCTCAACATTGCACCTCTATTGTTTTGTGTCCTCCAAACAACACTCGGAGTTATGCGACATACAAATTGATATATGGACTCCAGGGCTAGCGGGCTCAAGATTGCGATTGTTTACGGATGGTGATCTTTATCAACTATCTAACATTATCTAAAAGAATTATTTTCAATACTAAATTATTAATATTAAATATTGATATTGTACAATTTAATTACACAAAATTATTAAAGGATGTTAAATATCTTATTTAAAGGAAAAACCCGCATATTCAAAAACTTGCGATCCAAAAAGTTTGTACAATATGAAACAGAGAAGCGGTTGGTCAGGCTAGTGATATAAAAGTAAGTGGAAATCTGAACACGTGTATCCGCCAACTTCCGCACCTGGAAATTTTTTGAGAAATAAGTAATACATACTAAATATGTACCTTTATAAAGTATGGACATGAGATTTTATAGAGCGTGTATGGATCCCTCATTCCATACTTAGCCAGTTTTTGGATCGTGGGTTCTCAGGCTGGCGGGCTCAAAATTGGGCCTCTATTGTTTTGTGTCCTACAAATAGCACCAAGTGTTTTGTGAAATACAAATTGACAGGCGGACTTGAGGGGTGGTTGGCTCAAAATTTCACTTCTATTGTGTTGTGTCCTCCAAACATAACTCAGAGTTCCGCAATATACAAATTGCCAAACAGACTCCAGGACTGGTTGGCTCAACATTGCGATTGTTTACATATGGTCATCCCTATCAACTATCTAACATTATCCAAAAACATTATTTTCAAATACTAAATTATTGATATTAAATATTGATATTGTACAATTTAATTAAATAAAATTATTAAAGGATGTTAAATCTTTTATTTTAAAAAAAATGAAGGAAACAAAACAATGTTTTTTTAAATTCTATCACCACAAGCATAACAACGACCAATTTGAATTTTAAGGGCCTCTTGTTGAAATGATAGCACAATTGGACTTCGCACAATATATATTTGTTTATTACAATATGAAACGGGGAAGCAGTCGGTCGGGATGGTGATATAAAAGTAAGTGAAATCTGAAGACGTGAATCCGCCAACTTTCGCACATAGAAATTTTCCAAAAATCGATTAATACATACTAAATACGTACTTTTATAAATTATGGACATGAGATTTTATAGAGCATGTACAAATCCCTCATTCCATACTTAGCCACTTGTTGGATCACAAGTTCTCGGGTTGGTGGGCTCAAAATTGGGCCTCTATTGTTCTGTGTCCTACAAATAGCACCCAGAGTTCTGCTATATACAAATTGACAGGCGGAATTGCAGGCTGGCTGGCTCAACATTTCACTTCTATTGTTTTGTGTCCTCCAAACAACACTCAGAGTTCCACGAGATACAAATTGACAGACGGACTCCAGGGCTAGCAGGCTCAAGATTGCGATTGTTTACAGATGGTGATCCCTATCAACTATCTAACATTATCTAAAAACATTATTTTCAATACTAAATTATTAATATTAAATATTGATATTGTACAATTTAATTACATAAAATTATTAAAGGATGTTAAATATCTTATTTAAAAGAAAAACCTGTGTATCCAGAAACTTGAGATCTGAAATGTTTGTACAATATGAAACGGGGAAGCAGTCGGTCGGGCTAGTGATATAAAAGTAGGTGGAAATCTATACACGTGTATCTGCCAACTTCCACACCTATAATTTTTTCAAGAAACGAGTAATACATACTAAATATGTACTTTTATAAAGTATGAAAATGAGATTTTATAGAGCATGTACGGATCCCTCATTCCATACTTAACCACTTTTTGGATCGCGGGTTCTCAGGCTGGCGGGCTCAAAATTGGGCCTCTATTGTTTTGTTTACTACAAATAGCACCCAGAGTTCCGCGATATACAAATTGACAGGAGGACTTGTGGGTTGGATGGCTCAACATTGCACTTCTATTGTTTTGTGTCCTCCAAACAACACTCGAAGTTCCGCAATATACAAATTTCTAGACGGACTCCAGGACTGGCGGGCTCAAGATTGCGATTGTTTACAGATGGTCATCCCTATCAACTATCTAACATTATGTAAGAACATTATTTTCAAATATTAAATTATTAATATTAAATATTGATACTGTACAATTTAATTACATAAAATTATTAAAGGATGTTAAATCTATTATTTAAAAATAAATGAAGGAAACAAAACAATTCTTTCTTAAATTCTATCACCGCAAGGATAACAACGACTAGTTTGAATTTTAAGGGCCTATTGTTGATATGATTACAACTCTAGACCTGGTGACAATTTTTGAACAGGAAAACTAAAGTGAATGGTTGTGTGCATTTATTTATTTGTGTATTCTTTTTTCACTTGCATAAATCTACAAGTAGACGCATAGCTTCGATGAACTATGGAGCCAGAGTTTTGCAACCACACCTCTTAGTTTGCGGAACCTGAGCTATGTTCGATGTCTCGCTTGTACTTGTTGATACTTCTTGTGAACTGCAAACCCTGTATTTCATATGACATTAGCATATTCACCATGCCATAGATGAATAAATAGTCGAGGATATTTGTTTGGTAAACATACTACGAACATAATGTATGCATCTTTACCTTTGGCCTTGTCGGTCTGCTGATGTCTGGGATGGCTGACTGCTCATGGCCATGTCAGTAGTCCAACTTTTTCTGATGCAAGCATGTGTAGATGAACATCAAAAGGAATAAACAAGCATTAACAACCAATGGAGCAATCTTGAACCCGCCAGCCTAGCACCCGCAATCGATAAAGTGGGTAAGTATGGAATAAGGTAGAAGTGTGACCATAAATGTGAAACCGCTAGTCCGCCAACTGGCGCACAAAGGCATTTTCAGAAATACCACTAAGCAGATCAATTAGAAAGCAAAAGGGATAATAGAAAATGGAAAAAGTAGAAATGGGGAGGGCAGAAAGGCCCATTGCTGCCAAGTCATCATTTTCTAGTCTAATATTATATGCCCCCACCCGGTTTGTATATTTAATTTACCATCAAAGTTGGTATAAATTTTCGAATATTGTACCATAGAACCCTCTGTTGTTGCACATAACAATTCATCTTCCTGTCCAACCAACCTGTTTCTTCCAAGGTAGCAACGTCGAATATACAATGGACATGAAGGCAAGTTAGTATGAAGACAGACATGTAAAAGAAAGAAAAATAGTTCTATTTATTCCAATGTAACAACAAATAGAATACAATTCACATGAGAATACACAAAAAGATACGTAGTATATACATACAGGTAAACCAAACAAATTATATTTGAAGAATATAAAAAAAAAGGTGCAAAGCAGCAGAACAAGCACAACAAATATACAAATAGTAAATGAAATATTGAACACTGGAATATGAAATAAGAGTACAAGTATCCACCTCTGTAACTCCTCGTCTACATTCACGCCAAAGAGTCCATCATCCTCCCCAACCATTTTGTTTGTTTAAATGTAGGAATGCAAGGAAAATACAACAGACATGAAGGAGGTTAGTATGTAGGAAGACATGTAATGAATTATGTAGGAAGGTACACAACATCTACATACAATAAGCTAGGTGAAAACATTTAAAGACAATAAATGAAATACAAAACAACACAATATGAAATAACAGTACAAGCATGTACCTTTCTATCTCCTCTTCAACTGATGCAGTCAAGACTCTATCATTTTCTCCAACTATTATGTTTGTTTGAATGTGGGAATGCACAAAATACAATGAACATGAATGGAAGCTGGTATCCACCGGAGAAAAAGTAATATATGTACATACAGTAAATGAGACTCAACGAATAGAATAAAAGATAGGCAGAAACATGAACCTTTGCGCTTCTCCATCCATAGTTGTAAATATATAATTTTTTCCCTGCCCAAAATATATTACAAGCCACAAAATATTATGAAATTGCATGGCCATAGATAAACGATTTTTGGTTTTCCGTGGAAAAGTATCCAGATATGCTTCCACCCATGGAAATACATTTTCTTTATCCTCTACATAGACTGTTGTGCCCATGATACACGATTTTGGTTTTCGATGGCAAACTACCCTGATATGCTTCAAGACATGGAAATATAATTTTGCAGTAGCTTTCTTGTACATATCATAGCTCAAGTACAAGACAAACTGTATCGTGGTCACACCAGTCTATGTAGAGGATAAAGAACATGTATTGTCATATTGACACATTTCACCATACATGGTTTATAATTGCAGCTTGCATATGTTTTATTTTAACAAAAAAACAATGGATATTGCAATTTCACATGTACTTACTATTTTCTATCATGTCAACACTGAAGCACCAACAAAATCTCACATCAGAACAGATATCAACCTTGCCAAACAGGGAAAATAACACAACCACATGTCCACCCGTGGGTGCAGGGGATGGACACCGTAAAGCGCCCAAATAATAATAATAATAATAACAACATAAACAACTCCAACTGTCGGCATAGAACCCCAACCCTGCAAAGTCGAAACAAAGAAAAGAAAACAACAAGCACCAAACTAGCGAGAAAGCATGAACAAGCCCAATTACAGCCCTAGGGCCCCAAATCGTAAACTTGAGATAAACAAACACAACCAGCAACCGACGAACCAACGAACCAGTGAACAAGCAACAACCACCAAACTAGTAAACAACATATGTATCTCCAACGATTACTAAACTGCAGCTGAAGAACAAAAGGAACCAGAAACATATGATGAGCATGCCAATAGAAATAAGAAAACATTCTTACTTGTAAACTGCAAACACTAAACAACAAAGAAGGAATAGAAGATGAAACTATGACATGGAAACTTACTCTGAAACGATGAAAGGCAGAAGCATAGATCAAATTGTGAACCATACAACAACAACAAGCAACAATCGACGAACCAACGAAGAATAAGCACTCACGGAACCAGTAAACATTGTATGTAGCTTCAACGATGACAAAATTGAATTACAAGGCTAGAAGAAGGATGAAACATATAATGCCTATTCAACTAAAGGTGGACAACAATATTGTCCAAAATCACTGCAACATTGTATGGAAAATTTCAAGGAAAAATGTACTCCGAGAAGCGTATTTAGATAAACATTTAAGGCTGGAAGGTTGTCCAAGGGCCTCATGATATGAAAACATTTAAGTTGTCAAGCCTGTTGGAGGACCTCACATCATGTAAACATTTAATTTGTCAGACCTATTCAAGCACCTCAAAAAAAGTGTCAATACATTTCAATACAAATACATTCGGCGGAGACTAATAATAGTAGCACAAATAAAAAAATAAATCACAATACAAGGTTATAAACTTTGGAATTATCGATCACTATAAAGCTTGGATATCTAAACATTTCAATATGATTAGTACAAATTAAAAAAGCATCGTATATGATCTAAGACAATGCTACCAGAAAATGCTAAGGCAAACATTCGAACTAATGCTAGCATTAATCCACCTTCGAGCAATGCATAAAAAAATATATGATTCAAAAAGACCGTATACGATCAAATGCTTTGGATATAACAACATATATAACATTGGGAATAGTGAAACCGACAATAAGACCTCCAATCTGTTATCCAATCAGATCATGACATATATGGTACTTTTTATTATATAAAAATCAATGTTTTTAGTTCCCTAGTTCCAACAATAGATATTATGGAAATATTTGTGGTCAAAGGACAAACTAATACAAAGTCAACGAATTATCAATCACTATAGTCCCTCTATGCCTATGATAGGAACTAATAAACATATGGGTTTATTATGTATAATGTTAAC
>SNQJ01S0015407.1:118664-162010 GCA_010110895.2 Picea sitchensis | reverse complement strand
TCTGCACATCCCCTCTCAACAGTTCTGTAATATAAATTCATAATGTTATTTATATGTTCATCATGCTTTAGCATGGTAATTCCTGTATTAGGATTAATTACAAATTTGGGGGAAACAGGGTGTTACATCAAGTCACCCTATGGTGGGAAACATATGCACCTTGATTATAGACATGGAACACTACCACTTTATAGCTTGTCGGAATATTTGGGGGGAAACAATTATTTACAAATGTGGACATCTCGAATTTCAAACATGGGTTCGATCTAGTAGCTCACATTCAACAATGTGAGAATGAATGGAAAAAATAAAGATATCAGGATGAATGAGTATGGACACACATGTTTATGAATACATTATCTAACATACCACATAAATGGTATAAGACCAAAGAAGTGTATGGACATACATTCGATTGGAACACAATTAAATTTAACTTTCTTAAAGACTTTGAATTTGGATCAGAGGAGGCACTTCTTCAAGCAACAAAAGAAATCAAAAGATTTTAGAAAAACCAAGTCCTAAGGAGATGAAGGAAAAGGGAAAATCCAAAGTCGACATAGGCTCAACCTTGACTTGTAATTTTATATCAACTCAAAATAAAAATATTGTCAGATAGACATGGAAAACACAAGTTTTCCAAGGACCAGGAAGGTAGAGCTTTTGTTGGAAGAAAAATCACAAAAGTGTACAATATCATGTCAAAACAAATTACTCTATGACTAAGGAAGAGAAAGAGGAGAAAGAAGATATAAACAAGCCTGAATTACTCTGACTAAGGAAGAGAGAGAGAGGAGAAAGAAGATACAGACAACCCCAACTTCCCACCAAACTATCATAAAGTCATTGAAGGACATCATCAATTAGATGAATCAAAAGCACCAGAATGGATGGATGCAGAAATCGAGACCAAAGAATTCGACATTTCAATAGATGATCGACCAAAAATGGCCAAAATAGGTGACTACTGGACTGAAAAGAAAACCTTAGAAATAGTTGACCTATTAAGAGAATAGCAGGATGCTTTTGCCAGATATTATGAAGACTTGAAAAACTTAGTACAAGAAATGGGTGAAATAAAAATTTAACTAGTACTTAGAGCCAAGTATGTCAAAAAACTATTGTATAAATTAGCACATAAATACAAGTGTATTGTCGAAAAGAAAATTGATGCAATTCTAGCTATTAATATCATATATCCAATTGATAAATCGGAATGGGAAAGTCCCATGGTCATACAACCTAAGAAGAATGATGATAATTTTTGTTGACTTTCGATGATTAAATAATCTCACAGTAAGATATCCATTTCCAACAGCATCTGCTGATGAGATCATTAGTGAAGTTGCAAGAACGAATGTTATTCCTTTATTGATGGATTCTATGGATACAATCAAGTACGAATAGCAAAAAAAGATAAAAAAAAAAAAACTACATTTGTATTCGAGTTTGGATTATTTGCATACAGAGTCATGCCCTTTGGTCTCAAAAATGCCCCAACAGTCTTTTCTAGAATAGTGGTCAAGGAATTTCAAGAATACATTTATAAAACAATGGTTGTTTACTTCCATGACTGGACTATCTACATCCTCTTAAAGGATCACATACAATGGCTAAGAATGATGTTGGAGAGATGCACACAAATCCACTTATCTTTGAATACCAAAAAATGTATCTTCGCTACGCCAATAGGCATACTATTGGGACACATTGTATGTAAATATGGCATCAAAGTCGATATGGGCAAGATAAAAATCATCCTCCACTTAAAACCGCTAGTCAATGGGAAAAAAATAAAAATCTTCTTTGGACACACCGAATATTATCATAAGTTTATTTGACATTATTCCAACATTACTTTTTCAATTGACAAGCTACTAAAGAAAGAAGTAGAGTTTCAATGGATCTAGGAATGTAATAACTCTTTTGAACTACTAAAAAGAAAGTTGGTAGAAGCACCAATCCTAAGATTTCCTGACTAGTCCAAAAAATTTCACGTACATGTCCATGCATATAATGTTGTTGTCAGTGCGGTATTATCCCAATCATATGATGATATGGTCTACCATCCCAATGCATTTAAACCGACCAGGTCAACATAACCACCAAAAAAGACAAAATTTGACCCAACAGTTAGGTCATATGAACACATAATGGAATTATATAATGAATTATCTAAAGAAGAAACAAATAGGTGAAAAAAGGCCCTGAGGAAAAGGACATGAATTAAAGAAAGAAGGATCAAGGAGAAACATATACTGAAAAACTCTATTAACCCTTCAAAAGAACAATTGGGCATTGACCATCTGACAGAAGGATTCGATCCTCTTGTTGCAATGTGGAGCCTAATCCAAGCAATCATATCCACAGGGGAAAATGACCAAGAAGAAATCCAGTACATAAGGAAAGAAAATAAAAATATCAAGCAAATACATATTAGGGAAATACGAGATAGTCAAACTGGGTTAGCCTAACAAAAAACAGTCATCTTGTAGTCCAAGTTAGAGAAATTTAAGGTGATACAAGAACAACTGGATTCAACTATCTCACAGGAAGCCACTCTAAGCATAGTACTCAACAACTAGCCAACATATTTTTATGCCACATACAACAAACTCAAAACACAAAAAATTGTAATCATTGATCTGAAAACAACCCAACGTGTTTCCCCTTATGAAAAATCCAAACATGTTATATCCAGCCAGTTAGAGAAAGAAAAACTAGTTGAGATAGACCCGACACAACAAGAAAGATAATTGTTGAAGGAAGCAAGCAAAGCTCAGATGATAATAGATCAAGCGACAAGGCACCTCAACAAAATAAAAGAGAAAACTAAAGAAATAAAGAAAAATGTCAACCTTGAGTTGATCGCAATAAATGAAGTACCTCTGATAGAAAAGATATAAATTTTGAAAGAGATGAAGAAAATGGACATAGAGGCTCAACATTCAATCGACGAATGATGAAGATTCTCCAAGCATTTGCTGCATTCATCCCTAGCCATTTATCAAACAACATTTTAAATGCTACCACAATCCCTAGCAAAACAACTAGAAGCACCATCAACATACTGACATGAATATCACTTCTTCAATCCTACACCTTTTGAATCGAACATGGCCATTGTCATTCATCAATATAGAACCCCATAGATAATCATTGAAGGGTCTGAGGAATCGCATGTTCCAACAAGACTGACAACCCTACCAACTGGCGTAACAATACACGAATGGGAGGCCACTCAAGATACAAATGAATATCTGGTGAATCCATCAAGAAAATATTGAAGCAAACAAATCACATTAGGTTCCAACATCAACATCCTCTACTATATTCTTCTTTTGTAATAACCTCAAAGAGTCCTTAATATATATTTTTTTGTATTTTTTCACACTACCCTATTTCTAGGGACGAGAAAGGAATTGAGGAGGAGGAAGATGTTGTAGGGGCTAGTCGGCCCCGCCAACTAGAAATGTCAATCGACTAGCCAAGTTGAATATAGTAGTTGATTAGGAATTCGGTCAAACAGACAATTAGCATCGACCGACCGAATAGTTAAGGAATGTAACCGACTAGTAACTATATATCACACATATATATACATTATCATATAATGGAAATACATAGATTGTTTTGGGAATATATATAATAAAATCTATTGATGGTTCTCCCCCACTTCGGTATGTTCTTCTATATGTCTATGTGTTCTTATATGTAATGTTTTAATGTGTAACTATCCATGTAAGGATTTGTTGGAAACCTTCTTGTACTTACCTTAGGCTACAACCAAATCTGTGGTGCACCAAATATCCATAAACAAGGCATCCCCATAAGACCGATAGTAAGCATGATAGATTCACCAACCTATTCTCTTTCTATGTTCCTATCTAAAAAATCCTCCTCTTGGCATGTAACACATCCTTATTCATAAAAGATTCAACTTATTTTGTTGAATGAATCAAAGTCGAAGAAGTGGAAGATAAATAAATTCTAGTAAGCTTTGACATTGCCTCACTATATACTAAGATCCTAGTGGATGAGGCAATATATGTCATAAGGAATATCACTAACATGGAAACCACAGAGCTGGTGATGTTGTGTCTCAAGTAAACATATTTTAGTTACAAAGGGAAAATATATGAGCAAGTGCAAGGTGTTTCTATGGGATCCCCATTGTCTCTAGTTGTGGCTGTCATCTAGATGGATCACTTCAAATTAAAGGCCATAAACACATCGCCACATAAACTAGACGCGTGGAAGAGATTTGTAGATGATGTCTTTGCAAAATGGAGTCATGGAAAAAAAAATATTGAATAATTCTTGAAACACTTCAACAACCTCTTGGAGCACATCAAATTCACCATCAAAACAAAAGAAAACAATCAACTATTGTTTCTTGATGTATTTATCAACAAAAAAGGTGATAGGAAGCTTGGGTATCAAGTATACTGAAAATAGACTCACATAGAAAGATACCTTCATGCAAACTCTCAACACCATCCTACCCATAAACAAGGAATAATTCAAACTCTCGCCACAAGAGATATTAGAATCTCAAATACTAATAATCTAAAACAAACATTGGGTCATTTCTTGGAAGGCTTTCTAAAGAATGGTTACCATGATGGACAAATAAATAAGGCTATCCACAAAGAAAAAAATAGAAGACACACACAAAAACTTGTGGACACTCCAACTATTTCATTATCATACATCAAAGGAACCATTGACAAGATTGCTAGTATTTTTAGAAGAAATAACATCAAGGTGGGATTCACTCCACCGAGCACCATCTCAAACTTGATTGATTGTGCGAAAGACCCGGTGGATGCAAGATAACACAAAGGAGTTTATTCAATCCCATGTTCATGTGGTAAAGAGTATATTGGTGAAACAATTAGGTAGCTATAAAATCATGTAAAAAAGCATGATGTAAATATATCAAATAATCGAGCTGATAAATATGCTCTTGCATAACACTCTCACTTCACTTCTCATCACATCATCATAGAATATGCAAAAATTGTATCCAAAAAAAACACTACACTAAGAGGAAGAAAAACACTACACTAAGAGGAGAGTAAGAAAATCTATAGAAATCCAAAAGCGGAACAACATTCTAAATAAAGACAAAGGATTAAACTCATCAAAACCTAAAGACCACTCAAAAATAAACTCTAAGCTACTATGGTATTTGCCAGCCATAGGTTTTAAAATTAAATTATAGTGAGCTGACCTCACTCCTTTCTTAAACCCTTCATTCCACTCATCATAATATCTATAATAATCAACGGTTTCTAAAATTATTTCTCATCCCATCGTTGGCATGGCGATCCTATAACCCAAGCTTCCTATCACCTCTGAAGTCTGAAACGTAGGTTTAATATTATTGAATAAATGGTTTCACTAAACCAAAAATAAAAAAAATTACATGTTTCACTAAACCAAATGGAATGAGTTTAAATTTGTGGTTACCTATAGTTTTTATTAAAAATAAAATAAAAAGGATATATGTATATCTCAGAACTAGTAATTGTTAATGATAAATGTATAAATTCTTAAGTATGTGCTGACCAAGTATTATTGATACCTGCATTAGTAGAGTCAATCGAAAATCCTTATGTTGATTTGACTTGAGACGACCCAGCTTGTAGGATTTTTTTTATGAATTGATTTAGCATCTTGTATTTCATATTACTCAAAATTAAACATTATGTTGAACTGTACCCAATATATGTACGTTTAAACCTATATATATAAGCCATGGAATTAATCATTCTGAGTTATATATATATATCCTAACAACTTCTTGGCCAAGTTTGTTGAACTTGGCTTGCATAAAACAATTAATAAATAGATAAAGATTAAGATAAATACGAACAGACATCGTATAACAAAGACACATAAAAATGGGGTAATGTATTGCTTAACCAAATCAGTGGAGAAATGAATACACACATCTCATAGAAGCACTTTACACGCTTCTACATTTAGACATAGATATTCAAGTTTAAGTATTTTTAGACATGTCCAAAGTTAAACATTTGAAAAACTAGTTACAAATATAACTGACAGATATGTGTTTTGTCACAACTCAACAAAATCTACCTATAATCAACAATCATATTAACAATGACTCCACTCAACTCAAATAAAATGATGGTAATGATCTCAAACATTCCACTAATAATACCACCAAACATTCCGAATTAATAATACCAACGAAACCAATTAAAATTGTAACATGAAAAATAATCACTACAATCGGTTAGATAATTAATATGTAAGTTTGATTATAATTTATAAAACTATCAATCCACCCACACTATGGATGTTGATGCACTTAAAGGAAATTTTATTTCAAATTATGTTTTGGATTTAAATCAATTAAAATATGCAAATTTTAAATGGTTGTACAACACCCAATTGTATCATCGGCAATGAAACATGGCATGTATTCTTGTAAACAACGATTATTGAGTTACTTATGATTTATACGTAAAATAATAAACATAAGGGTTTGTTATGTATAATGTTAACTTTATTATATTAATAATTACCAAATAATAAATTATATATATATATATATTAATATAAATTAATAATTATATATATAATTAAGTTAATATAAATTAATAATTGTAAATTTATAATTATTCATATTATTAATATTATTAATATTAGAAGATACTTAAAAAGTAAGAACACATAATTATTAAAGAGAAAGCAAGTTAGAGGGTTCTCGTAGATGGTGAGGGGGTTTGGGATTAGGGTTCCCATAGTGCGGGAATCCCTCAACGTAGTGTTAGTACAACTGTAACCCCGCAACGTATTGACAGTGTAGCCGTTATCTTTTTCCATCCTCTCCCCAACTCCGACAGGATCCCTTCAGACTTGGCGTCTTCTACACTTTCCGCTAGCTTCAGTGGACTCTTTTCCTTTTTTTGCAAACTCTTGACACTGCCCCACGTGGCACCCTGCAGATGTGGATCCACTATCCACTGGCCTTTTCATCCCTTTATGGTTGTCAGTGTAAACCTGATGTGGGCTGACGACGAGGATCTCTGGGCAAATGATAGCCTCTTCTTGACGAATGACACATACAAGCTATTGTACGATTGCATGCATCATCCCCTACTAGACAACCTTTCATCGTCCTCTCCTCTATAGTTCCCCCCACAGCTAGCTTTAGATCAACCTTCAGATCAGTCTTCTTTTCGTGCTAGGAAGCCACTTTCCATCAATCATGTGGGCAAATAGCAGCCTCCAGAGACTCAAATTGCTCAGCAACCTCGGGAGACTCTATCTTTTCTCTCCTGTCTGTGTTCTCTTTCTCATTCTGTTTTTGCGAATCTCTTAACATTTTCTTCCCCTAACCTTGTTTCCACTATTCGCCCCCTCTGCTCTTTGAATGTCCATGGTGGTGTCAGTCACAACAGATCCTTTGGATCCAAAGCTCCTGCAAATCAAAAACAAAAGTGTTGGAAGGTCAAACAGTCTCCCTCCAGTTGTTCTCTTGGCAAAGACATTGCCATGGATCGAGTTTCTAGCCTATCTAAGAGGGCTCTCGTCAGTAAGTTATTTTATGAAGATGCCTAAAGCACGTTTATCTGTCTGGATTCAATATTTTTGGAAACCAGTGCTTGGATATTGCCTACGGGTCAGTCTTCTTTCCAACCACTAGTTTATTTTTCATTTCCTATTGGAAGAAGATCTACTGAATATTTTAAGCTCCCCATGGATCCTAAATAGAGGAGTCCTCATGCTCAAGAGATGGGCTCTCGATTTCAGTCATTTTTCTGACTCTTTTAGCAAAAGATTCTTGTGGATGCTCTTACCGGATTTTTCGATTGAACTCTGGTCCAAACCAGTCTTTGAAGCGGTTGCAAACTCGGTTGAGAAGTTTTTTTTTTCGACAAACGCTCTCTTTGTTGGGTTAACAAACGAGTAGCGTGGGTTTTGTTCGAGTTGGACCTCGACTGTGGTCTCTCAGATTCCATCGCTATCAATTTAGGGGACTACTCTTTCCGTCAACCCCTAGATTTCTGGAGGGAACCTTTTCATTGTCACCAATGTTGGAAGACAGGTCATCTCAAGTCCTCATGTACATTGGATAAGTTTGCGACCCCTTGGACAACGATGGATCAGATTGGTAAAACACTTCCCTAGTCTTTGGATCATGACTCCTTCCTCGGTAAGATGCATTTTTTTTCCAGAATTCTTCCAAAAAATCTCTGATGATGAATTTAGTTTTTTCAAAAATAATGATCTTTGGGTCTTAGAGATCTTCGAATATTTTTGGAATCTCCTTTTAAACAAAATAGTTGTTTTAGCTCTTCGTCCTAATTCCCACTATACAATCCCTATTAGCCGTGACCCACCTCCTCTTTCTCTGGTCCCTGCAGAGTCCCTTAACTAGGTGGATTTCTCTCATACTCTACTTCCTTGCCTTGAACATAGTCACCTTGAACCCATCCCCTCTTGTGATCATGTTTCATCCATTTCTCCTCCTTCCATAATTGTTGAAGTTCCCCCCCTTAAAACCCTTTTCCCTTCTTCAAACCACCCAGATAACCCCTCCCCTTCCACTATATTTAATTCTTCATTGACTCTTTCGATCGCGCCTTTATCCCCTTTCCCTCTCCCTATTACCAATTCAACTACACCCCTCCCTGTCGACCGCTCTAATGTGACTATTTGGAAATCCCGTCTCCGGACCCCTAAAAAGCCTCCCGAATCTATAGAATGTGGCCTTTCATTTTTTGCTAACATTAATCCTCCTACTTGCCTTCCCCTCTCCCTTTCTTTAGACCACAATGGTTCCACCTCCTCAGCCCTTAGAGAAAGCCAGTCATTTCATGATGTTTCTTAATGATTATTTTTTCTCTGAGTCTCTGTGGGTTTGGGAGCCCCATTAAACTCGCCTCCCTAAAGAGATTACTACAACAGTTCAAAACTGACATTGTTTTCCTTCAAGAAACTCTAGTTGAGGGAGATAAGGCAAAATCCCTCTTTCTACAATGTCTGCCACACTGGAATGTAGTTTCTCTAGATTCACATGGTCACTCCAGAGGACTCTTTTGTGGTTGGAACCCAGCCTTTGTTGAGTTTTGTTCTTTTGGAACAGTTGCAGAAGATTAAAGCACTCAAAGGATACTATCAAACTTCTTAATTGTTATGCTTCGTACAAACACATAGAGCCTTTTTGGAAACAACTCTCTGATTCTGGATTATTGTGTGAAGAAAATCTTATAATTGGAGGTGACCTAAACTTCACCTTATTTGCCAGAGAAGTGTGGGGAAACCAAGCACAACTTGGCCCTCTGGCCGATTTCTTGTCAAATATCCTACATAGCTCGGGTTTAGTAGACTTCCAACCATCTGTCCTATTTGCAACCTGGCAAAATGGTAGATCTAGTTCTACATGTATTTCTAAAATATTGGACCGATTCCTCTTAGACTCCAAACTATTTGATAAACATCTCAATTTTCGTACTTGTGTTGTTTCTTCAACTATCTCAGATCACAATCTGATCTGCTTACAATTTGATGGGTCTTCCCACACTGCTGCCCCCCCCTTCAAATTCAATAGCTCGTGGATTTCTGACCTAGACATCATTACTTTAGTTCGATCCACCTAGGATGAGATGCAAAGATGGACTGACAGATCTTCAATCCTACTTCTTTGAGACAAACTCAAACATTTGAAGAGCTTTGTTATTAAATGGTAGAACATTAAGAAAAAACAACTAAATGTAAAATTTATCTCCATCGAACAACAATTGTCTGATCTCTTTGAAAAGTGCCCTTATCAAATTTTTGAGCAAGAAGATTTGGAATTACTAAAGGCACTCACCCAAAGGAAGAATGTTATCCTGTTTATTAAAGAAGCTACCTGGAGAATCAGGAGTCGAGCCATCTGGATTGATAAAGGAGAAAAAAATACAAAAAAAAATCACAAATATACGTCTCAGAGATGCAGTCACAACTCAATTTGGGACCTTTCAGATGAAGACGGGAATGTAATATCTACTAATACAGCGTTAAAAGAGATGGCTTACAAACATTTAAAAGCATAGTACAATGCTTTTGACACTGAAAACATTGACCTACAACTTGAATTTCTAAAGACTGTCCCCCACTTCTTTAATGAGGATGACAATGAGAAGATCGACAAGCCTGTTTCGATTGCAGAATTACAAGAAACTATTAGTAAAATTCCCGAAGAGAAAATTCTTGGTCCAGATGGTTGGACACAAGCACTTTTTCATACCTTTTTTGATATTATGGGTGTGGATTTACTCAATTCAATGGAGGAGTCACATTTCACAAGATATATCCCAGGGGAACTAAATGCATCTTTTTATGCTCTTATTCCAAAAATTAGTAAGGCGGTCAATTTTAATGATTTTAGGCCTATTGCATTGTGCAATTTTTCCTACAAAGTTATCTAAAAAATCATCACTTCTCGGATCAAAGACAAATTAGCCTCCTACATCTCTGATGAACAATTCGGATTTCTTAAGGATAGACTAATTTTTTATGTTGTTGTTATTACACAAGAGTGCCTAGATACGAAAAAGACGAAGAAGCAAAATTCTGTTATACTAAAGCTTGATTTAAAGAAGGCCTATGACAATGTTAGCTGGCGATTCCTCAGATTTCTCCTTGATCAAATCGGCTTAAATTGGTATGTTTCCCAGTGGATTATAAGTTGTATCACCTCGGTTAACATGACAGTTCTAGTCAACGATATTCCAACTGATTTCTTTAAAAGTCACCGGCGATTGCGACATGGTTGCCCACTGTCTCCATTACTCTTCCTGATTGTTGTTGAAGTTTTAAGAAAATTGTTGACTCAAGTTGTGGATTCGGGAACGTTCCAAGGAATTAAAGTTGTTGTTAGTATATTCATCTCTCATCTCTTTTTCATGGATGATGTACTCATACTTGGAGCTGGGAAACTTGATTATTCATTGACTTTTAAATCTATCCTCTCCAAGTTTTGTTATGCCTCTGGTATGGTTTTGATTTGTCACAAATCAATTTTTCTTGTACAAAACATAGACCAGAACCTTAAACATAGTTTGACTATAGCTTTTAATATTCAGATTGAGAGCCTTGATCAAGGTATGAAATGTCTTGGTTTTTTCCTTAGAACAAAAAGTTATAGAGTGAATGATTGGATCTGGTTACTTAAGAAGATTGAAAAGAGAATAAAAAATTGGGCCTTCCGATGGATTTCTCTCTGAGGCAGACTCACCTTAGCCAATTCTATTCTTCAGAGCATTCCAGTTTATTGGCTCAGTCTTGTTAAACTCCCTTCCTCCATTCTTCACTAAATCCATCTTCTAATCACAAAATTCATCTGGAAGGGGGGGAAAAAGGGATCTGGATATCATCTAACAAAATGGAAAAATATTTCCATACCAAAAATCTATGGAGGTTGGGGCATAAAACATATCTCTTGGTTTGCACAATCACTAGCTGCAAAATCATGTTGGAGAGGTTTATTTGGATCAGGACTTTGGAATTCAGTCCTCTGCAAAAAATATCTGCAGGGTATTGATATTATTTCCTGGCTGCGAAGAGATGATCACAAAACTCAAGGAACTTCTATCATTTGGAAAAAGTTTATGTACTCTTTCCTGATCATCAAAAGATGGCTTGCATGGGATATTGGTTCAGGTAATAGTGTTGGTTTAGGTCGCGATCCCTTTATTGGTTGCAGCTCCAATTACAAACTTTCATCTCCTTTAATCCAGGTTTTAAACAATTTGAACATTTACACTATAGCACAAGCAGTTGTTCCTCATGTGTCTGGAACATTTCAAAATTGGCTGAAGTCTAATCAGATTGGATTATCCTATGAACACAAAAATGAATGGGGTAACTTTGTTTCTATTTTAAACAACAACGACATCCTCCTCAAAAATACAAATGATAAGCTTGTCTGGTCTTGGAATAGAGCGACAGGACCAATCACTACAAATCTAGCTTATCAGTCCATCTTATATTTAAACAATATGGAAGAGAGAAAATGGTGGTACAAAGCTATCTAGGATTTGAATATCCCAATCAAATTGACATGCTTTATGTGGTTGTGCTTAAAGGACTGCATCCTCACTGGAGTGAATTATAAAAAAAGAGGAGGTATAGGCCCCTTGGTCTGCATTCTTTGTTTAAGGAATGAATAAACTACAACACATCTCTTTGTGGACTATACTAATTAAAAAAAATTGGTTCGAAGTGTTAAAATTTCTGAAGATCTATAGTGAATGGAAGTGTTCTTGTATATAGGAAAATTGGAAACACTAGTTCATTCAATTTCCAAAACTAAGACATATCCCTTTCTTAGTCATTTGGGGCTTTTGGAAATTTAGAAACAAAATACTGTTTGAGAATTGGAATAGAATGGATCCTATGATAGTCACCAAAATTATCCTTTCTTTCAAAGAATACTCAGCCAAAGTGGAAGAAGATAAATTGACTTTTATCCTAAATCCAATCTATTTTGATGATAACCAAATTGGTTTTTTTTATGGAGCAGCTGATGATAATATATGTGAAATTGGTATATATCTAAAAATATCTACATATTACATAGTCAAAGCTCATTTTGTTGGAGGCAATGGAAATAATATGAAATCTGATCTCTTGGGCCTATGGGGACTACTATTACTCTCTTCCTACTTTTCCATAAAAAATTTGATGGTTGTGGGAGACTCCAAGATCACTATCAACTAGATAAAGTCCAAATCCAAATTGAATATTATATATCTCAACAACTGGAAAGACAAGATCAAAAGCTTAAAGAATAGATTTGAATATATCAATTTTATGCATGTACATAGACAGTTCAACAAAGTAAAAGACAACCTCTCCAAGAACGCACTCAAATGCAATCCTGGCTGGCTCTTTTATGAAGAAATTGTTGATGGAACTCTTGTTAGTACACAAATTTTTCACATTTTCTAGACTAGATTATTACAAATGTCCCCTTTTTTGAAATTTGTATATCACACTAGATATCTTTTTATATCTTTACTACACTGTAAAAATGTGGAAGGAACGAAAGTATACAGATCTTTTTTGATAAGATCCATATGTAACAAAAAGTTTCATTTGATTCTAATAAAATAACAATGAAATTGTTTTTTTCGTGTGAAAAAAAAAACACATGATTATTGAAAAAAGACAAAAAACAATAATGTATTCACAACGTCAATAAGTATGACATAGTGTCATACTTGAACAATTGAGATCGTGGATGCATGCAATCAAACTCATAAAATAAAAATAATAAAGTATCCTATAATCCTTAAGTAGCCAACTTATGTCACTTTACATACACCCTTTCTAATACATCAACATAATTATGAAAATGGTAAATAATTATTGTAAACACTTGGATGAGTAAAATTAGCAATGTGAGAAGTAAGTGAGAACTTTATTGGTTCAATTAAAATAAAAAATTTAAAACAACTTTAAATAAAAGAAGTTATAACTAATTATATGTTAAGTTTTTTACTATACTATAAATGAATATTTTTTATAATAATAATAATTTAATTTTAAGACCATGATCCTTTGTGCAACAATTTGATTTTTAAATTTTAGTGAGATATACATACCTTGTCTATACAACAATTTGACTCCTAAATTTTAGGAAGGTATACATATCCTACCCCCTTCTGGATTTGAACTTATGACCTCTTAGGAGGAAACACATGTTCTTAACCATTAAGCCCCACTCAGACTATAAATGAATATATTATACTATATTAAAAATAGAAACAATATTCATATGGTTTTCTATGTATTGATAATATATGTAACACCCCTCTTTGTGTTAACTTCTTAAGATACTTAACTACTCAATTTGCACTATTAAAATGTAATGTCCCCAACTAGCTTTTATGTGTATATTATGTTTTTATCAAAAAAATTATTAATTATCCTTATGTAAATATGTCAAACACTTGGTATTAATGCTACTGTTAACTCCCGGCAAATAGTTTAGTCATATAGGAATATTTTCAAACACATTGCATGCATCCATTACACAAAAAATAGAGCAGATAACCATGGCATCTTATTATGGATGGAAACCCCAATTACAACAATACAATGATATCCAATGGTTGTGATAATAGTTGCAAAATACTCTTGAAAACACAATTTTAATGGATACAACAAATTTGCACAAACAAATTAACAGAAAACAATATAAGAAAACCTAGAATGATGCGAGTTTATGATGCTCCCTGTGACACTGACCTATCGACCCTCGGGCCGAGATCCGCTCATAGGATCATTCTTTATCTCCCTCGAGCCAAATCGGCTCTTTAGATTCCCTGCTGGAATCACAACTTATCGATCCATGGGTCCTTTTAGAAGCTCCCCTGTACGAACAACACTAGGCGTGATTTGTGCCTTCTCGTGCAACCACAGCGCTATGACCAAGGCCCAATTCCAAAGGCGCTTGTCGCAACTCGCAACTTGCGAGTTCGTGCATCGTGGCTCCCGACTCTTCCTTCTCAATCCTGCGATACTCGAGATTGTGAAATGGGTATAGCTCTTCTTTTGTCAGCACCTTCCACGCGTGACCACCGGCTAGGCTTAACGCTAGCTCCTCTCACTACTCGCCGCTTCGCGAGTTTCAATGCCCAACCTTGGCACCTTCCCTTTACGAACCCCCAAGAAGCGATGTTGACTTTTCTCCTAGCATTCTCACTACTCCTTATCGTAACTCATGACTTCGGGACTTTCGGGACAAAAGTCTCGACTTCCTATCCACCAATATGTCGAAATGCCGAAATTCTGACATGTCGTCAACGCGGGCCCATAACGAAACTTCCCGCCTTTTTGAGTTTCAGACTTCATGACTTCGCGAATCTTGATGCTAAGATTTCGGTTCTTCAACCCATGAAACCCTGAAATGAGATTACGTGAGTGATCCAACGACCTCTGTTGGATTAGATCCTATGACTGTTCTAGCTCCTCACGATCTCGCCACTCGCGACTTGGAGCACCCAATCTTTGGGCTCTCACCTTGCAAACCTCCGAGTTCACGAGATCCCTTGATCTCTGCCACCTATCCTCCTCTGATGGATGGCTACAATTCTCTCGCGACTTCACCACTCGTGACCTCGCGAATCTTGATGCAAAGGTTTTTAAACCTTCAACTCGTGAATCCAAAAAATGAGATTACGCGAGTGATCCAATGGCCATTGTTGGCTTGGATCCCACGGTCTAATTTCTCCCAAGCTTGCACTTGAATAATGCTTGCCGTAACTCCCCTGCTCCTCTGCAAGATCTGATGGCTTCCGGGACTTCGCGAATCCTCCACGGAGGATTCCAACCGTCCAATGCCTCCTTAACAACTCCTGCGAAAAGAACAAGTACGCCTTCACAAAACTTATCCACCAACAAACAACATCATTGCGATTCCTTTTGACACTTCAAGGCACTAACTCTTCTGAGCTTCTTTTCGACAACTTCGAAGACTCTATCCCTCTTGAGATTTCTCCACAACTCAAGTCTTCAAGAAGACTCCTGCATGCACTTCTTGTGGAAATTCTTCAAATACTTCCAAGTATTTTATTCTTAGACTCTGCGCACCCTCTTTGTAGCAATAGTCCTTCAATTCTTTCCTCAAGTTGCAAACTCTGAGAATCTACTCGGCCTGTGCACACTTTGCATGGTTCCTATGCCTAACTTGCACTTCTGCGAGAATGAGAACAATGCTATCTCTCCTGAGCTTGCAGAGATGAACTCTGACTTCTGTCAACGCACACCTTCTAGACAATTTCACTACACTCCTTGCAGGAAAACTCTTGCTCAGATAGAGAAACAATTGAAACTCATTCCTTACTCTCCCTCTCTTTAGATTTCAGACATTAAATATGAAATAATACATTCACGCATCAAATCAAATGCATAACAGAGAGTAAACAAGCATATATCAGTCAGCATGTACAAACATAGAAAGCAATTGAAGACCATGAGTCTGAACTAAAGATCCTTGTATTAATCCAGAACTTTTGTACATGGGATTTTTACTCTACACGGCTCTCTGCTTCTTCTTCTCTATGTTCTCTTCGATTGATAATGCTACTAATGTTACAATGATACAAGTGAGGGTGTCTATATCCATTTTCCCTCCAGCTCCTAAAACTGTCTAATCTAGGAATTTTAAAGATACCTACTTACATTTACTAGCATAAATGCCTCTTAGTCCTTCAAACGAGAGCGGGATGCTCAAAGTCTAATTACAATCTACAAGTACACCATTTTCTTAATTGTTTCATTTATGTTTGGCGTATCAAACTTCAAAACATTTCAAACAATTCATCATGTGCCAAAATGTGTTGGCGCCTGTCCTCTACTCGCTTGTTGTTGGCGATTCTCCTGCATCATACTCCCTCACTTGAAAATTTTCATGGGCTCCTATCCATGAGCTCTCACACGGTCTGTCCATGCTTTTGGATTTCTATTTCATTTTCCCAGCTTCCATGTTCAACTGGATGTCCCTTCCACTTGACCAAGTACTCAAAGTATTCCCTTCTTCTTGTCCTCTTACTAACTCTTTTGTCCAGTATGCTTTCCATCTGTGGCTTCTCTGCAACTGGCATCTGTTTAGTCCATTGAACCTCTGGTTGTTCACTACCTGCTTTTGCTTCCTCAGCTTTGTAAGGGTACAAATCTGAGACATTGAATATCGGATAAATTCCGATCCCATCGGGTAATTCAATCTCATAAGCATTTGTCCCAAATTTCTTCAAGACCTTACATGGCCCAATCTTCTTCATCTTAAGTTTGTTATATGTCCCCTTCGGGAACCTTTCCTTTCTCAAATGTGCCAGAATCAAATCACCAACCTCAAATTGAAGTTGTCCCCTGTGTTGATCTGCTATGTGCTTATACTCCTAGCTCGAGCTCTGCAATTGCTCCTTCACCTGGCTATGAAATTCCTTCATTGCTTCGGCAAAATCTTATGCACTAGCACTTCTTATCTCATCCCGTTCTGAATCCCTCAGTTCAAATACTCCTCTTGACTGTGTCCCATAAACAATTTGGAACAAACTCTACCCTGTGCTTCTGTTTAGTGAATCATTATAAGAAAATTCCGCCTGTGGCAGAATATTGTCCCACTGACTGTGGTGTTCTGTCACCAAGCTCCTTAGCAAGTCTCCCAAACTTCTATTCACAACTTCTTTCTGCCCATCCGTCTGAGGATGATAAGATGAACTGAATGACAAGTTCATTCCTATATTTTTCCATAAGGTTCTCCAGAAGTGTCCCACGAACTTGGTGTCTCGATCCGAAACTATGCTCCTTGGTAAGCCGTGAAGTCGAATAACTTCTTTGAAAAATGGATTCGCAATGTGAGTTGCGTCACTAGTTTTATGACATGGTATGAAATGTGTCATCTTATAAAATATATCTACCGCTACAAAGATCGAGTCAAACCATCTTTGTGTTCTTGGCAGCCCCAATATGAAGTCCATGCTTACCGCATCCCATGGCCTCTCAAGTATGGGTAACGGTTGATATAAGCATGCATTCTACCTCTTCCCTTTTGAATGCTGAAAAATTCTACATCTTTCCATGAATCTTTTGACTTCTTCTCTCATTCCTGGCCAATACTATGACTCATTTAACTTTGAGAATGTCTTGTCATGACCGAAATGCCTAGCCAATTCTCCACTATGTTTCTCCTTCAACAAATTCTCCCTCATGGAGCATTTTGGAATACAAAGTTGATTACCCTTAAACAGTAATCCTTCCTGGATCATGTATTTTGTCCACTGAATTCTGTCCCTGAGAATTGGATTCTCAGCTGCTTCATATGCCTCTTTAAAATCTGGATCATCTCTGTACATGTCCCTCAGATCATCAAAACCCAGTGTTTTGACTCTGAACTACTGCAACAGCAAACATTTCTTGCTCAAAGCATCAACAACTTTGTTAGCAGTTCTAGAAATATTCTTACTTACAAAAGTGAAGTTCTGCATGTATTCAACCCATTTAACATGTCTTTGATTCAACTTCTCCTATTGAGTCACAAATTGCAAAGCATGATTGTCACTGTATAAGACAAACTCCTTGGGGATCAAATAGTGTCTCCATTTTTTCAATGCCTGAATAATAACATAGAATTCCTTGTCATACGTGGAGTATTTCACTTTCGCTTCATTCAGCTTCTCTTTGAAGTATTCTATTGTTCTGTCTTCTTGGCTCAAGACTGCCCCTATTGCAAATCCACTTGCATCACATTTTACTTGAAATGTATTTTTAAAATCTGGCAACACCAAAATTGGTTGTTCCATGATTTTCCTTTTCAACAAATTAAAACTTTTCTCAGACTCTTTTGTCCAGTGAAAAGACTTGTGTCTCTTCTTCACTTTGTCCATCATCGGTGCACTAATTCCACTAAAATTCCTAATGAACTTCTGGTAGAAACTAGACAATCCATGAAAACTTCGAACCTCAAATATACTCTTTGGTGATGGCCAATTCTCAATTACTTCCACCTTATCTGTATCCATCCTCAACTTATCTGCAGAAATAACAAAACCCAAATAAATGAGCTCTGTCTTCATGAATGATGATTTCTTCATGTTTATCAGTAGCTTCTCTTGCTGTAATCTGTTCATCATTGTAGCCAAATGTTTCAGATGCTCTGCCTCAGTTTTACTGAAAATCAATATGTCATCAAGATACACAATGACAAATTTTCCGATGAACTCCTTCAGGACTTCATTCATCAGCCTCATGAAAGTACTTGGCACATTCGTTAGACCAAATGACATAACAAGACATTCATACAATCCTTCATTAGTCTTGAAGGCTATCTTCCATTCATCGCCTTCTCTCATACAAATCTGGTGATATCCACTTTTCAAATCAATATTCGAAACAAATTTGGCCCCACTCAATCAATCTATCAAATCATCCATTCTTGGTAATGGAAATCTATACCTAATGGTTATCTTGTTGATTGCTCTTGAGTCAGTACACATCCTCCAGCCTCTGTCTTTCTTTAGACTGAGCACTATCAAAACAGCACACGGACTCAAGCTTTCTCTAACCAACCCCTTTTTCATTAAGTCCTGGACCTGTCTTTCCACTTCTTCATTTTCCTACGGTGTCAATCTATATGTTACTTTATTTGGTAAACTAGCTCCAGGTATGAGATCAATATGATGACTCACACTTCTGATCAGTGGCAACGAATGAGGTAGTTTGTTCACTACTATGTCAGCAAACTCTTACAGTAGCTGCTGGATTTCCTCTGGTAGATCATCCACTCTTGTGCTAGTCAAAACAATTTTAGGCTTCCTGACCACAATGAATCACTGTTCCTCCTTCTTCTTGACCTCTGTAAGAAGTTCCTTCCCACTCATGAGAAGTACAGTGTTGCTTATTTCAGGTTTCACCTCCTTAGCTTTGATTGGAAGTAGCATGTGAGTTCTCCCATTCTTCTCTAGGGTGTATGTGTTCTTCCTCCCGTCATGAATCACATTCTTGTCATATTGCCATGGTCTACCCAAAAATAGATGACAAACATCCATGGGAATAACATCACAGAGTATTTCATCTTTATATCCACCTATTTTAAACTCAACTAAACAGTGTTTAGTGACATTTACCTGATGTCCTTTTTGTAGCCATGAAACTCTGTATGGACTTGGATGTTCAATAGTCTCCAACTCCGGCTTTTCTACCATCTCTATAGAACCGAGATTATCTGTGCTACCACTGTCCACGATGACTTTGCATGCCCAGTCTTTGGTCTTGCAAGCAGTCCGAAAAAGTATGTTCCTTTAGATCGAAGTCTCCACCTCCTTCTCTGGCGTTAAGAGAACTTTTCGCATCATCGATGATCTTCCACCTTCAGCATCTTCTACCTCAACATTACTTCTTTGTGCTTCGGTAATGTGAGTTTCACCACCTTCTTTCTTTCTGTCTAGACACTCATAAGATTTATGTCTGACCTTTCCACATGTAAAGCATTTCACCACTACACCTCTTCCTCTTCCTCTACCTCTGGTACGAGGAAAAATGTTTCCATCAGCATACTGACCTCTCTGTTTGGTATGCTGCCCTCTCTGTGAGCTTCCACCTCTCTCAGTTTGAGTTTAAGGTTTCTTCCACTCTTCCTTGGGTTTCTGATTTTTATCCTGGGCAACTGATTTGCCTGTGGCTTGACTTCTACCTTGGCCTCTTTGACCTTGTTTTCGGCTCAGCTTCTCTTCAAACTTTAGAGCCATATGATAAGAATCTTCCATCGTTCATATGGTCATCATGCTCATATCATCCTGAATGTTGTATCTCAGACCATTCATATATCTGGAAACTTTTTCATCATCACTTTCATGATGACCTGCCTTGATGTTCAACCTGTAGAATTCTTCAGTATATTCCTTCACTAACATCAGTTTTTGTCTCAAATTATGCATTCTTCGAAACAGAGTAACCTGGTAATCCCTGGGAATGAATTTTGCCTTAATCTTCACGATCATCCTATCCCAACTCTTGATCTTCTGCTTGTCTTTGCAGTGTCTATCAGCTTGTAGCTCATCCCACCAGAATGTTGCATGTCCTTTCAATCTTGTGACAACATGTTTGACCTTTTTTTCTTCCTCGACATCTTCATAGTCAAAATATGTGTCCAGAGCTCTAATCCAATCTAGAAGCTCTTCAGCATCCAAGTTTTCTTCATATACTGGAATATCCATTTTTTCCCTAGCACCCATTCTTTCAACAACCCTAATCAGGCGTTAATCTGCTGCATCTTCTGCTGTAACTTCTTCTCCTTCATGTTCAGCTTCATTTTCACTTTCAGAATCACTGACATATCCAACACTAGCTGTGTGCCTCTGTGTTGTCTCCATCTCCACGATTCTGGTGTGTATATCACGCATCTCTCTTTCCATGGCTGGATTTGGCACCTGCCTACCCCTTCCTCTTGGAATTTCCCTTTCCTCTAGTGGATCGAATCTTTGTCGGTCTCTTCTTCTCGGCAGCATGGCTAATATTTCTTTCTCGCTTTCCCTGTCTAAAGTATACAAACAAAGTCAATCTCTCATACCAAACTAACATAGACCTATCGACCCTCAGGCCGAGATCCGCTCACAAGATTATTCTTTATCTCCCTCGAGCTAAATCGGCTCTTCAGATTCCCTGCTGGAATCACAATTTATCAATCCACAGGTCCTTCCAGAAGCTCCCTTGTGCGAATAGCACTAGGCACGATCTCTTCCTTCTCATGCAACCACAACGCTATGACCAAGGCCCAATTCCAAAGGCGCTTGTCGCAACTCGCAACTCGCGAGTTCATGCGTCGTGACTCCCGACTCTTCCTTCTCAATCCTTGGATACCCGATATAACGAAATGGGTATAGATCTTCTTTCTTCAGTGCCTTCCACGTGTGACCACCGGCTAGGCTTAACGCTAGCTCCTCTCACTACTCGTCGCTTCGCAAGTTTCAATGCCCAACCTTGGCACCTTCCCTTTACAAACCCCCAACAAGAGACGTTGACTTTTCTCCTCACGTTCTCGCTACTCCTCATCGCAACTCGCAACTTTGAGACTTTCAGGACAAAAGTCTCAACTTCCTATCCACCGATATGCCGAAATGCCAAAATTTTGACACGTCATCAACGTGGGTCCCACAACGAAACTTCCCACCTTTTTGAATTTCAAACTTCGTGACTTCGCAAATCCTAAAGCTAAGATTTCGATTCTTCAACCCACGAAACCCTGAAATGAGATTACGTGAGTGATCCAACGGCCCCTGTTGGCTCAGATCCTACGACTGTTCTAGCTCCTCATGATCTCGCCACTCACGACTTGGAGCACCCAATCTTTGGGCTCTCACCTTGCGAACCTCTGAGTTCGCGAGATCCCTTGATCTCTGCCACCTATCCTCTTCCAATGGACGGCTGCGATTCTCTTGTGACTTCGCCACTCGCAACCTTGTGAATCTTGATGCAAAGGTTTTTAAACCTTCAACTCGTGAATCCACAAAATGAGATTACGCGAGTGATCCAACGGCCATTGTTGGCCTGGATCCCACGGTACAATTTCTCCTGAGCTTGCACTTGAAGAATACTTGTCGTAACTCCCTTGTTCCTCTGCAAGATCTGACAGATTCCAGGACTTCGCGAATCCTCCACGGAGGATTCCGACCATCCAATGCCTCCTTAACAACTCCTACGAAATGAACAAGTACGCCTTCACGAAACTTATCCACTAGCAAACAACATCGTTGCGACTCCTTTCGACACTTCAAGGCACTAACTCTTCTGAGCTTCTCTTCGACAACTTCGAAGACTCTATCCCTCCTGAGGTTTCTCCACAACTCGAGTCTTCAAGAAGGCTCCTGCACGCACTCCTTGTGGCAATTCTTCAAATACTTCCAAGTATTTGAATTCTTAGACTCTACGCACCCTCTTTGCAACAGTAGTCCTTCAATTCTTTCCTCAGGTTGCAAACTCTAAGAATCTACTCGGCCTACGCACACTTTGCATGGCTCCTATGCCTAACTTGCACTTCTACAAGAATGAGAATAATGCTATCCCTCCTAATCTTGCAGAGACAAACTCTGACTTCTGTCAATGCACACCTTGCGGACAATTTCACTGCACTCCTTGCAGGAAAATTCTTGCTCAGACAGAGAAACAATTGAAACTCATTCCTTACTCTCCCTCTCTTCAGATTTCAGACATTAAATATGAAATCATACATTCACGCATCAAATCAAATGCATAACAGAGATTAAACAAGTATATATCAATCAGCATGTACAAACACATAAAGCAATTGAACACCATGAGTCTGAACTAAAGATCCTTGTATTAATCCAAAACTTTTGTACATGGGATTTTTACTCTACACAGCTCTCTTCTTCTTCTTCTCTATGCTCTCTTCGATTGATAATGCTGCTAATGTTACAATGATACAAGTGAGGGTGTCTATATCCATTTTCCCTATGGCTCCTAAAACTTTCTAATCTACGAATTTTAAAGCTACCTACTTACATTTACTAGCATAAATGCCTCTTAGTCCTTCAAACGAGAGCGGGACGCTCAAAGTCTAATTACAATCTACAAGTACGCCCTTTTCTTAATTGTTTCATTTATGTTTGGCATATCAAACTTCAAAACATTTCAAACAATAAATCATGTGCAAAAATGCATTGGCGCTTGTCCTCCTCTCGTTTGTTGTTGGTGATGCTCCTACATCACCCTGTGACGCTCTACTCCAGTAATTTCCACTCAACTAGCAACCCTCCTGTAACTGTACAAACCTAATCCAAATGTCCTGCTACAACCTCAATCGTAGAGGTCCTCACGAGACAACTAATGGAATTTTAGAGGGGCCTCGCGAGATGCCCCGTACTCAACCCGTGGGGATGTGCTAAGCCTCGGTTTCTCTGAAACCCTCATAAATTCTACAAATGTCTAGGCTCGGCCTCATCCAAAAAGTTTTGTCAACCTCCTGCATATGTCGATATTTCTCCAACTCAATGTAAAACTCCCAAGTGAATCTCCAATGGTACTCCTATATGGACTCCCCTCTTATATAGCTAGGGTGGGTATTGCACCACCAAAACTAGATTGCAGTAGTGGAATGATTTTGCTAAATCCTAATGAAACAATGTCTCCAAGAGCAATCCAAAATGAGAGATCAAATCATAATTCCAACGATAAGGGTTAGACCTCTATTTATCCTTCCTCTGAGCCTTCTATATCTTTCCCTTTTTTGACCAAATCAAACACTCACTTTATTTTTCCCTCCAATTTCATTTAAATATAATTATTTATTTTATTTAATGTCACTTTGGGATTTGTCATTATTTTAACCTGGTGACACCAAATAAACCTCATTGACTCCCTTTTTCCTTGTTGACTATATCCTATGGGATTCATATAGGTTATTGAGTCATCCTCCATCATGCTCAATTGGAAGGGGACATTACAATCCTCCCTTCCCAAGATTGCTTTTCCTCAAGCAACTCCAAATTAGGGTGTAGTAAGATATTCTCTCCTTCCCAAGTAGCTTCTTCTGTGGGCAATACTCTCCATACGACCAAGTAATCTTGAATGACTCTGCTCCTCATTCTCCATTCCTCGACAACAAAAATCCTTTCGAAAACTAGAAAAAACTACCCTTCCTCATCTAGTGGAGGAAGATCTACCAAAGCGGTGACATGGTGTCCCAATTCCTTCTTCAGGAAGGATACATAGAAGGTGTTGTGAATCCTACTACCCTACGGTAGCTCCAGCTTGTATGCTACCTCCCCAACTCTCTTGATCACTTTGTAGGATCCATAAAAATGAGGCTTTATCTTCTCTACACCACTCTTCTTCACTGATGGCTATTTGTAAGGTTGCAACCTAAGAAATACTAGGTCCCCCACCTCAAAGATTTGTTCCACCCTATGCCTATCTGCATACATATTTTGTTTATTCTAAGTGGATTTCAAATAGTCCTTCAGGACTCTCAATATGTCTAAGATTTCCTATGACCAATCTTTTTCCTTCGGATATCTTCTCTCCCAAAATGCCAAATAGACAAAATATGGAGCATCATATCCATACAATGCCATAAGGGAGCTCATCTCAATGGACATTGGATGAGTGGTATTGTAAAAATGATCCCCGAGATGCAACCACTTTATCCATGTATGTTGCTTCCCTGTCACATAGTTCCTCAAGTACCCCTAGATCCATTTTTTTATTATCTCAGTCTTCCCATCTATATGGGTTGGATATCTAGTACTAGGTTTCAACTCTATCCTGGATAACCTAAACACATCTCACCAAAACATGTTGAGAAACCTTTTATCCCAGACAGTGACTATGTTCCTCAGAAGATCATGGAGTCTGAACACCTCCCTGAAGAATAGATATGCTACCTGAGATGTTTTGTAGTATGAAGGAATGGAAAATAAGTGTGCATATTTATTTAACATGTCCATGGAAATGTTATCCCACTTCTTCTCTAGAATCGACAATGGCTGAAGTAGTCCCACAGGATGTGTAAAATCTCACTTGTTATGTTGGAAAGTCATGCACTCCCTCACATGATGAAGTACATCCTCCTTGAGACCATTCCATGACAATATCTCCCTAACCTACCTATAGGTATTCAGATACCCTTGATGCCTTGCCAATGATGCATTATGTACTAGCATCAAAATCGTATACTTGAGTGTGGACTCAGGGAAAAGATAGATCATGTCTTTTTTACTCGATGATTTCATCCACTACCTTATACGTGTCACCTTGAATATTTCCCTCCATCAGCTCATGGGATAAGGTATTTTTGGAATATTCCACCAAAATAATGGACTTCCAGTCTACTAAGATCTATGTCATGGAGAAGGCTATAGGCCTCCTATATAAGGCATCAATGAATATATTATTCTTCCCCTTTACATACTCAATGTCAAAATCATATGATTACACCTTACTCACCCATTTCGGCTACCTCTTATTCAAGTCCCACTACTCCAAGAAATATCTCAGGTTGTTGTGGTTAGTTCTAACCACAAAGCATCCTCCTACCAAGTATTGTTTGAACTTGTCCAATGCATGCATGATGGCCAACATATCCTTATCATAGATCGGATAGAGCTTCTATAGATCTCTTAGATTTATTCTTTCGAAAGCTATAGGGTGTCGGTTCTACATCAATACTACTCCTATCCACTCACTGGATGTGTCACATTCCAAGACAAAAGGTTGCATGAAATATGGGAATGCTAATAGTGGGTAAGTGCTCATCACCCTCTTCATTCTGTCGAATTCTACCTGTGCATCCTCTTACCATCGGAGTGCCCCCTTCTTGGTGAGGCTTATAAATGGTGCAACCAATTGTGAAAATCCTTTCACAAAGAATCTATAATCGTTGCATATATCGAAGAATCCTCATAGATCTGTGAGTGATCTGGGTGTGGGCCAATTTAAGATTGTCTAGATCTTCTCTTGATGCACCTTTACTCCCTCAACACCGATCACGTGCCCCAGATAGAGGATATTTTTCAACCCAAACTCTCACTTCTCCTCCTTGGAAAAAAATGACTACTCCTCCATAATGGTGAGAACCTCATCCACATGCTTCAAATGTTCCTCCCAAGTCCTATTGTAGATTAGAATATGATCAAAGAATACTAGTAAGAATTTCCTCAATTCTTTGTTGAAGATATGGTTCATGCATGAATTAAAGGTAGTTGGTGCATTAGTCAACCTGAAGGGCATAACTCTAAACTCATAGTGCCCATAGTGGCACCTGAATGTTGTTTTATGGATATCCTCCTCTCTGACTAGAATCTGGTGGTATCTTGATTGCATATCAATATTTCAGAAGTACACTACCCCATGCAGTTCGTCTATCAGCTCATCAATCCTAGGTATTAGGTATTGGATTTTTATGGTATTCTTGTTCAACTCCCTATAGTCTATGCACATCCTCATGGTGACATCCTTCTTCTTCACCAGTACAACTGATGAAGTCAAGGGACTAGAACTAGGCCCGATATGCCCCATCTCAAGAAATTTCTTTATGGTCTTCTATGTTTCTTCCTTGAACCTCTTCAAATTATTGTAAGGAGTGGTCATCATAGGCTTTGACGCCTCTTCTATCTCAATGACATGCTCAAATCCTATGTCAGGTGGTCTCCCTATTGGAAATGGTTCAAACACTCTTTCATTCTTTCCAAGAAAATACTGGATATCCACAAGGTAAGGTTGGCGATCCTATGATGGATTCTCCACTATGATCAAGCACTCTACTGTGCAAGCCACTTCCCCATATCTAAAGAGGGCCTCCATGCAGTGGTTAGACATGATCCTGGGGGAACCTGTCGACATACCTCTTAGGATGACTCATTTTCCACCCTTGTCCTAGAGCTCCATCCTCATGTCCTGATAATTAATGTAGATATCTCCTAATGAGTACAACCAATGAACTCCTAGCACCACATGAGTTTCTTCCAAATATACGACATAGAAATCATCGATCAACGTATAGTTTCCCAATGTTACATACAATCCCTTGATCCTATGAGTACACACCATGTTTTACCCATCTAATAGAACCAAATTGAATCCCTCAAAGTCCTATGCCATAATTTGTCTCCTGGTGACTAATGTAGTATCAATGAAGTTGTGGTTGGACCCACCATTAATCAGTGTTGTAACACTATGTCCTTGCAGAATTCCTCTGATCCTGAAGGTGTAATATTTGGGAACACCTGGAAGAGTGGCAATGGCCACTCCCTTGGTGCTATTCTGCAATGACACCTTCTCTGTAACCTCGGGGTGTGTTCACCACTATCATGTCCAATGCCCTCATAATCACCATCATCCTCTTCATTGGAGACTACCTCAATATAATGGACTTTACCTTTTCCCATACATCGATAACCTAATTCCCATGATTCCTTGCAACTGTATAAAAGATTCTTCCTCGGTTCTCTCCAATTTTCCTCATCCAAATGGTCCTTTCATGTCCACATCTTCTGAGGAGGCTTCGTCACCTCACCTTTCTGTGGAATAACAATTTTTGTTGATGTCCTCTTGGGAACCGTGTCTATAATATCTTGGGTCTTCATGATATATTCTTTTAGTGTGTTTGGACTAAAGGCCTTCACCCAACATTTTAAGGGTTCAACCAAGCCCTCTATGAATAACATCACCAATATCTACTAAAAAGCATTAGTCACCATCACTTCCATCCCTTGGAAATATATGACATAGGCCACTAGTGTTCATGTTTTCCTCAGTCATTCCAACTCTTTGAATTGGATCTCATGGTTTGTCATATCAAACCTTTCTATCAACCTCTAGGTGAAATCCTATATGATGTGATGTTGGAATGCACCAATGTTAATATCCCATGGTACCACCACTCATCGGCCTCTCCATCCAAGACCAGAGTGGAAAACTTGATTTCCTCTTCCGTTTTCATCGGGTTAAGATGGAAATAAGTGTCTAGATTATGTACCCATGCTCGTGTTGAGCACCTGTTAGATCCATCAAAATATGAGATCGTCATCTTTCCCAACTTGCGCATAAGGTCAAAATTCTATTGATTTTGGCCCGTCACAGGCTTGTTCTTCATCCTGAGGTTGTAATAATCATTGTAATATAGGGATACTTGGGATCTTGCTTCTATCAACTGGTACTCCCTAAATTAGGAGTTGATATCATCAGTCGACCCTTGTTTCTATTTTGTCCCTGTAAGTTGCTCCTCAGGGAATGGTGGCAATAATGTCCTAGGTATCTTTCTATTGCCTTCCTGGAAGACACTATGTATCATAGAATAGGTATTACTCCCCTCAGGATTCCTACTACCTCTATGGATGGCCTCTGCATGGTTCCCATTAGTACCTCCCTAATTTTTATTTGCTTGGTTGCCAGAAAAATACTATGTCAGAAATCGTGTCAATTGTTGTTGCCCATTAGCTATGGATTCTAACAATTATATGGTTCTATCTTTAGGATGATATCCTATAACTCCCTCTACTTCTACCTATTCTGATGACTTTGATCCGGGGGTGGGTTGGTTCCCTCGTCCTCTAGTTTTAGTCGGCGTCAATGCCTTAGAAATCACAGGATGACAAGATCACCAAATTTGATACCAATGTAATATCCCCAACTAGGTTATGTGGGTATATTATGTTTCTATCCAAAAAAATGTTAATTCTCCTTTTGTAAATATGTCAAAAACTTGTTATTAATGTCACTGTTAACTCCTTACAAGCAGTTTGCTCATATAGGAATATCATCAAACAAATTGCATGCATCCATTACGTAGAAAATATAATGGATAACCATGGCATTTTATTATGGATGGAAACCCCAATTAAAACAATACAATGTTATCTAATGGTTGTGATAATAGCTGCAAAATACTCCTTAACACACAAGTCTAATGGTTGTAATCCAACTACACAAATCTACTAATAGAAAACAATACAACAAAACCTGGGATGATGCCACTCTATGATGCTCCCTGCGATGCTCTGCTCTAGTAATGTCTACTCAACTAGTGGCCCACTTATAACCCTACAAAATTTATCTAAGCGTCTTATTGCAACCCCGATCACAGAGGTCCTCAAGGGAAAATAGTTGGATGTCTAGTGGGGCCTCGCAGGACACCCCATACTCAACCTATGTGGATTCCCGAAACCTGGTTTATTCGAAACCCTCCTGAAACCTACAAATGTATGGGCTTGGCCTTGTTCAGAAAGTTCCGTAAACCTCCTACATACCTCAGTGTTTCTCCAATTGAATGAAAAAATCCCAAGTGATGCTCCAATGGTATTCCTAGATGGAATCTCCTCTTGTCTAAATAGGGTGTGTATTGCACCTGCACTAAGACGACACTGTGGTAGTGGAAGGGTTTTACTAAAACACACTTATTTGATTTTGATAATTTGACGCTAAAGAATAAATGGTGTTTGATATAGTTGAATTCTCCTCACACATTGCTCAGTTTAAATGAATTAAAATGTCATAACTTGGCTACTTATCAATCCAAGCTTATTATAATCTATATATAAAATATACATTGAATCAAACACTTAATAAAAATGTTAATCATGATCAAGTATCTTGAATAAAAATTATTAAAAGAATATAAAGGCTCATAAAATCCATATCTTTATACTGGTATAAAATCCATATTATTAATCCTACAAGGCTCACACTCCTATTTATTTATTTTATTAATAATAATTAGTTACATCATTTAAACATTTAATCAACACCATAATTATACCAAATCATACTTTATAGTTATGCCAAATCATAATTTAAAGACAATTCATAGAATGATATTTCATAACATAAATAGCTTCAATTTTATATAGACATAATTAATAAAAAAATTGATCAACAAACTGTCCACATGTTACATACACTACAAATTTCCCACATGCTACATACACTTCCAAGTTAATTATGGCAAATGAATAATGTTGTTTACACCACACATTGCATATCATACAAAGTTGATTTCATAAAAAAGAAAATTTCATAAAAAATAATGTATTGGCTTAAACTACATGATGCATTTCAAAACAATGCTACATCAGAACTTAGAATCAACTATATTGAGTTCAATTATATATTTAAAAATACAATTTAAACAACAAAATATGATGATTTCACTAGATTTCAATGAAAAATTCAAAAAAATCAAAGATATAGACAACACCTATAATGAAATGTAATTGATTCGACACCTCGGTCTATTCATTACACAGTATAACCCAAGATTTGGTCTATTCATAATGTAATCTAAATTATAATGTAATATAACACAAGTTTCAACCTACATATACCACATTAAAACTCAAGGTTCAACCGGTTAATTAATATCACAAGAATCCAAGGGATTTGGCTTAAATATTTGCAACTACAAATATCAAAACAAGATGACCTTAGTAGTGGCATGCAAGAATTTGAGGCTGCTATCTATATCATTTATTAATTCCACATAAATAAAAAAGGTATAAGCTATTACCTCCATGTCCGTAAACCAAAAAGCTAAATGCCAGGACATCCATGCACATAGCCTATAGAGGTATAGGCTGCGACATCCATGCACACAAGTATAAAGAATCAAATAATATATAAACACACTAGTTTACAATACTATAGGAATTGGAATGGTTGCGTACAAGAGTACACAACTATGTTCACATCCAAGGGATTTAACCCAATCATTTCATCGATTTCGGTGGGTTTAGATCAATTTTACAGGATAACAAATAAAGAAACTATGGCACACATGTTAAATATATAAACATAAAATTTCATTTTTATTGAAGACATTGAACAAGCTTAATTTAAAATTCGAGGAAGGTGATTCTTCATTAACGGAGGTACTGGAATCTTTGATTCCTTATCTCTGAGATCATAACTCTCCATCACATTTTCCTCCTCCATAGTTGCCTAGTTTTTTTGGCAATGTAGTTATCAATTTGACAATGTTCACTGGGGAGGTTAATACCTCGGTTTCTACTTAGGTCGAGCCCTCTAAGGAATTCTCTTTGTCACGTGGAATTGGCATAGAGTGTTCCCCGATCAAGACTAGAAGCTCAAGAAAGAAATTACAGTCATAGTCTAGTAACCCCTTAGTTACAGATCCCTCCTCTTCTGACAATGGGGCACTTAGAGCAGTGAAGGCCCTAGCAAGGGCCAAATAATGATTTTGTTGTCTCTAAATCTTAGAGGGATTGGAGGCTCCCTAAAAGAAGCCTCTTTCCAGCGGGTTTTGGATGCAACTCAACCAAATATTGTATTCTTATAGGAAACATTAGTCACTGATCAAAAAGATCGGTCCTTTGCACATAGTTTTCATCCATCTTGGGTTATAAGTGCAGTGAGTTCTGTGGACACATCTTGTGAACTATTGGTGATGTGGGATCCACATTACTTCAGTCTAACTCCATTTCTTACTTGTGGTGGCATCATGTTAACATGTTTGATTCTGGCTACTAAAAGGAAGATTAACTTATTAAATGTGTATGGACCCTGCTTGGAGCGAAAATTATTTTGGACTAATTTGGAAAATGATGGATTGCTCTCTATAAAAGAACTAGTGATAGTGGGCGACTTAAACCTTACACTCGCAACTGGAGAAATTTGGGGAGGCTCATCTTCCTCAGGTTCACTAGCAAGCTTTTTCAGTTCTCTCTTTCAATCACACAAGTTATTAGACATTCAGCCTGACAAGTTAGTCCCGACTTGGAGGAATTGTCGCGCGGGTACTGGTTTGATAAACAAAATATTGGATAGGTTCATGCTATCAGAGTATTTACTCCTGAATGTTATATTGTATCGCTCTTAGGTGGAATTCCCTTTTGTGTCGGACCATGCACCAATTTTATTACAGTTGGAGAACCTCTCCTTCCCTAAAGCTTTTCCTTTCAAGTTTAGTTCACAATGGCTCCAAGATAATGACTATAATATAAAAGTTCATAAACTTTGTATGGACCCGAAATATCTTCAGGAGGAAGATATTTAGCACCGATTCACCTGGAAGCTAAAGGATCTAAAATTGATGACAAAAAGATGGGAAAAAGAAACTAGAGATCGGGCAGTTCGGGATCTGGAGCATCTGGAAGGTAATATCAAGTCTCATATAAAATATATTTTGGGGGGATCTTCTTACCCATTGATTGAGGCTAAACTAATAGAATTGGAATTAGAAAGGAATAATATTATAAAAGAACAGGAAGACCATCGATGAATCAAGAGTCGGGCAATTTGGGTCAAAAGTGGAGATCTTAATACAAAGTTTTTTCACCAGTTTGCTAATCATAGGAGAATTAAAAAACACTTATGGGAGATCAGAGATGATTCTGGTTTGATTCATGAAGGACAAAATGAGATTGTCAAGGAGGCAGAAAATCGTTTTAAGAGTTTTTTCAGTTCTGTGGATAATGTTACATCAAATGAACAGGTTGAGGTGGCGGGACTATTTACAAGATTGATAAGTGATGAGGAATCTAGAGAAATTTATGTGTCGGTCACACTAATGGAACTAAAATTGATCCTATCTCATTTCAAGAAAGACAAAAGTCCAAGCCTGGATGGATGGACGGTGGAATTTTATACTCATTTCTTTGATTTAATCAAAGATGATCTTTTGGTATTAGTCGAGAAAGTCTGGACTGGTGGATGCATGGTAGGGAGTTTAAACTAAACCTTTTTATCTCTGATACCCAAAATGAATAAACCTCAACATTTCAGGGACTGCAAATCTATCTCATTGTGCAATTTAGTATATAAATTTATATCTAAAGTATTAGCCAACCATATTAAATAGTATCTTTCCAGGGCTCTTTCTCATGAATAATTTGGCTTCCTGGAGGGGCGTCAAATACATGATGTGATTGGCACTGCACATGAGTGTATACACAGTATAAAAAATAAAAAAGAAAAAAAGATCTTATTCTTAAGATAGATCTTCAAAAATCCTATGACCATGTAAATTGGGATTTTTTGAGATTGATATTAATTCAAGGTGGATTTGGTGAGTTTATGACAAACTGGATTATGACATGTGTGAGTTCAACATCTCTTGTTGTTCTGGTCAATGTCGAGGCCACAAATTTCTTCAGAAGTGGTCGAGGCCTCCAACAGGGATGTCCTCTGTCACCATTATTGTTCATCCTAGTGATGGAGAGTCTAAGCTTTCTAATTAAATAAAGACAAAGAGATGGTTCCTTATCGAGAATAGAAGTTTCCAGATTCACAAAGATCCTTCATCTCTTATTTGTTGATGATGTTTTACTTCTGACTATTGCTTCTGTGTAGGAATGGACAATGATTGTGGGACTCATAAATAAATTATGTATGGCTTCAGGATTAAAGGTGAACCCCTCGAAATCTACAGTTCATTATTTGGGTCTTACTGAGATGGAACTTGCCCCATTCAAGCTTTGTATTTCATATAATTTTATGGATCTTTCAGTGGGATTTAAATATTTGGGGTACTACCTAAAGGTCGGATTACAAAAATCATAAGATTGGTTATGTATTATAAAAAAAGTGGAAAAGAGAATCAATCACTGGAGTTATATATGGTTTTCATTGGGGGGAAGGTATACTTTATGCAAATCTATCTTGGAGAGCCAACCAATTTATTGGTTTTCACTGGCTTCAGTTTCGCAGTCCATTATCCATAAATTAAGAAAATTACTTTTTAACTTTCTATGGAATGGAAGTGCCGACACAAACCATTTCCATATCAGTCGCTGGGAGACAATATCCCATTCTAAAAGTTTGGGGGGATGGGGTTTTCTAAACATTTTCACATTCAACAAATCCCTGGGTGAGTCGACGCTCTAGAGAATTTTAACAAAAAAAGGACTTTGGCAATCTGTTTTAAAGGAGAAGTACTTCCCTTATTCAGCTGTGAAAAAATGGTTGTGATCAATGACTTTTCAACATCGTTCAACATCCAAAATGTGGAACAGTCTTTTAAAAGTGGTCCCTTTGATCACAAATTGTCTTAGCTGGAAGCTTAGAACCAGTCACCTGGTGGACTTAGGTAGAGACAGGATCGTGGGAATAGGCGAGGCTTCTATTTTATCAGATTCTCTTTTAAATTCTCTTAGTCTTAAACGTTTTACAGTCCTAGCACAGGAAAGGAGACCACATGAGAAAGATTCTTTATTAACATTGTGGCTTAGCAGCAAGGATCTGCCACTCAGAGGAAACACGACAGAGGAATGAGACCGGTATTGGCAGACCCTTCAGGCTTCGGGAGTTACTCTAACTGACAGTGAAGATGAGCTTATTTGGATGGGAGGGGATTCTTCAAGTTACCTGTTGACAAACAATGTCTACACGGCCTTAACTTCCACACTTAATTTACAAAATTCCACAGGATGGCGCAAGAATTTATGGACCTGGAACATTCAATTGAAAATCAAACTATTCATATGGCTCGCAGCCGAGAACAAAATATTAACATGACAAATATTACAACACAGAGGTTGGCAGGGGCATGGGCGATGTCATTTGTGCATAGAAGCGAATGAAGAAAATGAAGATCTGTTCATACACTATGATTTCACAAAACGTGTTTGGCAAAAAATCATCACTAGTAACCATTATAATAAAACTTGGGCAGGGACAGATCTTGAAAATTGTCTTAATAATTGGTCCAAAAACAAGAATGTTCCTTCTAGTCTTGCAACGTTAACTTGTTGGTTTATATGGATCGAAAGGAATGATTCGATTTTCGAAGGAAAGATACCATTTGTTAGCACGGTGGTCATCAGATCTCTTGATGCTCTACAAAAACCTGTGGTAAAGATTGTCTCCTCAACTATCTGTATAAACAATCTTGATATACCATTAGAGTTTCCTGTGGCCAGTTTTGATGGAGTAGCCAAGGTTGATGGCACTTTCATTGGTGCAGGAGGTATAATTAAAGGCTTGACATTGACAATTTATAGATGGTATCTAAATTTTGGCAAAGGATCTAATACTAAGGTAGAGCTGATAGGAGCGTGGGCAACTCTATATATAGAAAATATATTGTCTCTTAACAAAATACAGATCCAGGGAGATTCAAAGTTAATCATAGACTAGTTAAATTATAAAGGTGATCTCTAAGTAAGCTCCTTAGAAGGCTGGAAGCAAAGAATTCAGATGTTGCACAGAAAGTTTGAGGACATACATTTCTATCATATATATTGTGATCATAACAAGGAATCGTATGGACTCTCAAAACGTGCATTACTAGCTCCAGAAGGAATCATCTCACTATTTTCTTGGTCACTTGGTTGGGAAGGACCACCTCGTCATATAAATATTTATTAGTGACCTTTTTCCTCCATTGTTATTGGAATGCATTTTTGTATTATTTTGGGATTTTGAGAACTTTTTGTTTGTATTTGGGGCTTTCTATTCACGGATTTTTGCTCTGTAAGCCAGTTTGGTTGTTGATCACTTTTTGGGGTTTCTATCTTCAGATGTAACGAAGGTAATCCTTTGGGAGGCTCTATTTAGTTTTTTATTCTCTGCAAAGAAACGTTTGAATAGAAGGATGTAAAGGTGCTCTTTGGATGTAAAAATTATATTATATTAATATAATTTTGCTAATTTTCTCTTGGAAAAAGCTCAATTCGAAATTTATTTAATTCAAAAAATTATGCATATTCATAATTCTAATTACATTACAAAATAAAAAATATATTGTGTTTCTAAATTATTAATAAAAGGAATTCAACATATTACATATTTCGTTGTTACTAATTCCTTAGCTAATAATTTTGATCCTAAGCTTGTTTTTCTCCTTTTGTCAATGTTTCGATTATAAATTTGTCCATTTGTTGACCACCCTACCAACTCCAATAGGTACTCTTCTTCACCAAGGACCTCCAAGATGTAATGGGGTTGTATAGTAGGTACAATTATAAATTTGTCCATTAATTGACCACCCGACCAAATCCGATGGGTACTCTTCTTCTCCAAGGAATTCCAAGATGCAATGGGTTGTATAGAAGGTACCAATCTAGCAATAAATGAAAATTGAAGCTCTAAGATTTAGAGCAAAATCTCCAGTTCAAAGAAATCTTCAATAGAATAAACTCTTTAACAATCACCAATACAAATTTTTGGTATTACAACAACCATAGGGTGCAAAAAGTCTTTTTTTCTTAATTCAAAATTTATTTTTATAGGTCCTATGGCTCAAGCCACTTATCCAAGTCAAAAAAAAATATAATTTACTAAATTACTAATTACATAATATTCACCCACCCAAGTGTCACTAGTGCAAAAGTAATTATTTATTTAAAAATCTAAAATAATGATTTATCTGCACCCAATTCATATTTTCACTCTTAGATGCCCCCTTGATATCTTCCTCATTTCCTATTTGAGTGGTTGCAAATGTAGTTTATTTTTTAGTTATTTATTAACTCTCTTTAACTTCTCCCAACCCACTATTCTTTATCCATACTTCTATTTGAATTTGAATTATTTCTCCTCTTTCTTGTCCTTGATTTGTGGGTGCAATAATAATTTATTTTTACTATTTAGTTAATTAAAATTTATTTATTTTTATTTCATTTCAATGAATTTTGAATTAACCAATACATTTCTCTTTGTTATGAGATACCCAATAATCTATATCATACTACTATCCATTCAAATAAATTTCCCCTTTATGTTATAATGAATAAACTATATGATCATTTTTCTAATTTTAAATAAAATATATATGCTAAGGCAATAATATTTTCTATGCTTTAATCAATCTTCATTTAATGTACACTCCACAATTCATAATCGATACCAAGGGTTTCATGCTTCTTCATTCCCTTCAATATTAATCTTTTTGTAATTCTTAAGGATGACATGTTTATGCATGCCTTTGAAGCATCCAACTTTCTTGGTATAGAAAATGGTGCAAATGTTGAGACTCTATTAACTCAACATTTGTCACCCTTGTTGAGAGACTAATGGTCACCAAGGAATAATAATCTCACTTTATTTTACTTCCCTTAGATAAACCTCATGAGTCACAAATGGGGAACCACATACACCCCTCTTCAGGAAACTTCATCTTGAAGTCCTACAATAAATATGGAAACTGCTAACACATTTCAATTGCATCCTTACAAGTGGTAGAACTTGGAATATAGCTATCCCATTGGACCTTTACCTTGTCTAAAAAGTGACAAAAAATATATCAAGTGTGATGATCCAAAATGTGTATGGGTTTGGCCATCAAGGCCCCCTAGTATAAATTTTGCAAATAACTCAAATCAACCAGATGAGAAGGATTTGAAATATAATGATGTAACAACTATACATGAAAACAATCATGTATACAATCTAATGATAATGGAAATGCAATATCATAAGAAATAAGCCCTTTTGTTTCAATAACTTCAAATGGTCTCACATGTCATGGTGATAACTTAGCTCCTTTTCCAAACTTAATTGAATTCTATTGTGGCCTCACCCAAAAGAATACTTTGCCCCCAACTTTGTAACTTATATCAATTATTTGCACATCTACATAACTCTTCTTTTTGTCTTATGCTTCTTTCAATCTCCCCTTAATCATTTTCATTTGTTCTTCCATTTTTTGGATTACTTATGGTCCAACCAGAACTATATCCTTTAGTCTATCCTAAATAAGAGGTGTCCTACATGGTCTATGGTAAAAAAAATTGAATGTTGCCATCTGAATTAAAATTTGATAACTATTATTATATGCAAATTCAACAAGAGGTAAAAACACTTCCCAACATTTTCGTTGATCCATCAAATACATTGGAAACATGTTAAATCCAATATCTAATTTATTCTTTTAGTCTATCCATTAGACTCTAGATGGTATGTTGTACTAAAATTAAGTTATGTTCCCAGTGCTTCTTGGAAACTTGTATGAAATCTTCCCATAAATACTAATCCTCTATTCAATATTATATTCTTTGGAATTCCATGTAATCTTACTATCTTTTTTATGAACACTGTTGCAATCTACGATGATTGATAAGTAGTATTTACTATGATAAAATGTGCATTTTTTCTCAAAGTATCTACTACCACAAACATAGAATCATGTCTCTTATATTTTATAGGTAATCCAACATTGAAATCCATCGAAATAACCTTTCACTTTGATTTTGGTATCGCATGTGGCTACAACAATCATGTTGGATGAAAATATTTTTCTTTCATTTACTAACACTGAAGGCATATAGCTACAAAATTAAATATGTCCTCCTTTATTACATTCCAATAGAATAACAATTGTAGGTCCACATTCATCTTCTTAACTCATGGATGATCCATATAAAATACTCTATGAGTTTCTTTTAATATTAAATTGTGAATTTGTTCATTTAGTGATACATAAATTCATTCATAAAACCATAGTAAACCATCATCATCCAAGCCATGTCCTTCATATTTTGTATTTTTTATTACTTCAATCTCTAATTCCAATTTAACTTCTTTGTAACATTTTTCTTCTAATTGTAGCTTTACCATATTTTTTTGCAAATTTGTCTTTAATGGAAAATTTGAGAAAACACGCGTTGTGCAACTTAAAACATATACCACTTTATTTGTTGTTTCTTTAACAATATGATATATTGAAAACTCACTTAGAAATTGTGACCACCTCCCCTCTCTAGGATTCAAATTACTTTGCATAAATACGTGTTGAATTTCATGATGATCTATCTTCAACTCAAATTTTCTTTCAACTAGATAATGTCTCCAAATTCTTAGTGCATTGATTATTAATGTTGCAAGTTCCAAATCATGCATCACATAATTTTATTTGTGTGTTTGAAGCTTCTCGAAGGCATAGGTAATCACCCTACTTTCTTGCATTAGTACTCCACCTAATATTTCCTTTGATGTATCTGTACAAACCAAAAAATATTGATCCATATTTGGTACCTTCAAAACATGCACCATTTTTAATAACTCTGTAAGTTTCTAAAACACTTCTTCACATTGTTTTGTGCATATAAATTTCTTATAATTTTTCTATAATTTTGTAATAATATTTGCAATATTTGAAGAAACTTCCACAAACCTTCTATAATATACAACCAAACCCATAAAACTACATACTTTATGTATGTTATTAGGTGTTGGACATTCAATAATTGTTACTATCTTAGCTAGCTCTATTGCTATTTCTTCTCCTAAAATTATATGTCCAAAGTAATGAATATTTTATTCATAAAACAAGAATTTAGATATATTTTGATATAACTTATTCTCTCTAGGACATTGTAATACATGTATTATATTTTATTTATGATCCTTTGGCGTCTGAGAATATATCAAAACATCATTAGAAAAAACTTACATGAATTTATCAAGGAATTGTAAAAAAAATGCATTCATTAAACCCATAAATAATATCAGCGCATTTGCTAATCTGAAGGCTACCAACACAATTTAATGAGGACCAAAATGTATATTAAATCCTATATTGGGAATATCTTCTCCCTTTATTCTTAGTAGAAGATATCCAAATCTTAAATCTATTTTATAGCACACCTTCACTTCTTTCATTTGATCAAATAAATCATTAATTCTAGGCAATAGATAATAATTCCTTATCATTTCCTTTATTAGTTATCGATAATCAATACAAAGTCTCCACTATCCATCTTTTTTTTTATAAATATAACAAATTCTCTCAATGGTGATATACTTGGATGTATAAGCCCAAACCTAGAAGTTCTTGGAGTTTCATTTTCAACTCTCATAACTTTGAAGTCATCATGTAGCAATGAGCCTTTTTGATATATTACATTCTTGGTTTAAGTTCAATTGTAAATTCCAATTCTCTCTTAGGTACTAATCCAGGTAATTCCTTTGGAAACAGATCTAAAAACTCCAATAGTATTAGATAGTATTCCATTCTCGATTTATCATCCTTCTTGTTCATAGCTATCACAACATATAATTTACATCACTTTCTCATACTTTTCTTCAATTGTAATGTTGAAATGAATCTTAATGACACTCCTCTTTTCATCCTAACTAAAATACTTTTATTTCCTTCATCGTCTATAAAATAAATCTTCTTATTTTTACAATATAATTTCAACTCATGAATTTCTAACTAGTCTATTCCTATTACTATATCTTAGGATCCCAAAATAGTTGAATGCAGTGATACATAGGCTATGCATACACCTAGATCAATCTCAAAATCCTTAACTAAATTACCTACTTCTTGCTTAACTATAGAATCCATCTCTACTTATTGAAATATTATGGAGTAATTTCCATCACCTTTGATTTTTAACAATGCATTATGTGAAATAAAAAAATGTGTTTCTCTTGGATATATTAATATTGAAAAATCAATATTATTAATGTTACCTGGTATCTCAAACACAATGGATTGGTGCTCATCTTAGCAATTTTTCAGTCAGACTACCATGGGTGACCTTGGTAAATCTCATATGATCAATGCTAAAAATCAGTCCCCTATGCTTCCATCTAACCTTTCTTTGCACACATGGACACTCTCTATGAAAATGTGGTCCTCCACATGTCCAACACCCCATCTAAAGAGGTTGGGTTAGACTTCCCAACTGGGAAAAAGTACATCTTCTCATATATTTTGTCGATGAAGTCTATTGTGTCGGTGGTTGTTGTGGTGTCCTCTGGTTATTTGTCCATCACCTATGATTACTTATCATTGGTCCCCTTTGTGCATCCTTATGTCCTGTTACAAGTCTTGATGTACTGAATATCTATGATGCATGTCTTTGTCCCCTTGAATATCAAGGTCTCACTGATCTAAACTAAACACCACCCACAAAGTTAAAGGCATAAAAATACTCACCTCAGATATAAAGTTATAGTTCAATTCATAAACAAATTTGTTAACCCAAAAAAAATTTGTATTCAGATGTGCTGCATATCATAGTAGTTACATAAACCTAGCCTCATATTTAGGTACAAATATCTTGTTCTTTCATAATGATTTAAACTCGTTTAGATGTATTTCAATAAATTTCTCAAGAATGTATCATTCTTTGAGACACTACTCAAATATCTCCCATTAAATTTCAGACACATCCATCTCTAACTATGGCAATAGAGTCCTCTATTAAAGTAAAGAAATTCCCTTTAGGTAGAATATTCCCATACATACTTTGATATAAGAGGTGTAATCCCTACAAGAAAAATGCATTGCCATGTACATGATTACTTTTAGTAAGATTGTGATCCTTCATTATTCACAGAGTCACCTCCCTCTTCCTTTCCAATCTATTCATTAGTTCTTTTGACATCCTTTGGAATGAACATGTCATTGTTATCACCTCTCTAGTAGGCGCATGTCCTATTTCTTCAACATGTTCCTCTTCCCTTGACAGAGAATGAAAAGGTGTAATCTATAGTAGAGGTATACATGGACCTAATCCTCTAGCTGTCCTATCCCTTTTTTCTCCTCTATCCATGTTTACCGTTCATGGAAGAAAATTTAGATTTAATTAATTTAGTTTTCATAAATAATATTATTTTAATACACAAAGTAGTAAATGGATCCAAGGCCCTAGTGCGTTGAACACAGCTCTAATACCATGTTTATCACCCCTCTTGATGTTAACCTCTTAAGATGGTTAATTGTGCAACTTACACAATTAACATAATGATTTGAGAGTATATTTGTGTAGGTTGCACAAGTTTTATTTTTAACAATAACTAGGTAAATTATATTGATAAAAAATACAACAAAATCTACAACATAATTTACATCATTATATTGTTCCATAGAGTTTTAAAATAGTTAATACACAATCGAGAAAGATTTCTATTGCAATCCCAAAATAGAGATTGACTTTTTCATTATACAAAACTACCCAGAAGATGTTATATATTCTATAATATATGCCTAATATTCTAGTAGTCCTTAAAAACATTGAAATTAGCAAAGAGAATAGCCAATAGTTATATCATCCAGACATGTTCTCTTTTTTTTAGAGTCTTTTCATGATTCTCATTTCCTCATCAAGATGATGCACTTTTTCATCCTCCTTTGACTCTCCCTTGGATGAAATTATTTAGTTCAATGCCATGGACTAGTTTCCCTTGCTCAAGTTGAGTGCCAAATTTTGAAGAAGGTTACATTATACTTCCAAGACTATCAATTTTTGCTTTAGTTCCACTAGAGACCCCATTATTTTTCGTACATAATTTGTAATTTGTAATTCTATTTCATGAATTTAGGAAGTGACATTAAAAAGTGAAGGAATATTGCAATGTATCTTTTAATCATGACTTATGAGGGCTCTACGGATCTCTTGTAATTCTTGAGAATTCATTCGATACTAGCTTTGGATAACTTGTTCTATGTATATTTCACTTCCAACAATACCCTCCTTAGACTTGGTTTCCTAGGATCTAAAGGATTTTCTTTGCTTCTGTTTAGAGAACTCATAGCACTTCCCAAAAATTAGGCCCAATTGTTGCATAATCCCTGGACTCACGGGCTAATAGAATGAACCTTGTCTGAGGTTAACATTAACCTAGATTCCATTGTCACCTTGTGATCAAGTAAAACACTAGGGTGGTGGTTTCGTTGAAAAATTCCAAGAAAACAACAATATCCCAAACACCAACCAGAGTGTAATGAAATATCTTACTTGATGAGAAGAATTGCTATTCCCTCAACACAGATCAAGTAATGTCATTATCCCACATTAAATTGGAGAGTTAAGAAGCCACTAGAGATGACCATGTGAATTTAATGAGAAATGTATGTGAAGGGGGAGCTCCTGCCCCTTATCATTATTGTTCAAATGCTTGTTGATGTGACATTGCTTGAATCCATGTGATGGTTTATGAGGAGGAGGTTGCATGCCATGTGACAGGTTAATATGTATAAATGTGTCTTGGTACTATTCATTGATTAAGGGATGGTTTGTTGATTTAATATGGAATTAACCACAAGCTCCTCCCCTTTTAGGGTTGAACCTAAATTAGTCCACCCGCCCACTTCACTATTATTTTCTCACAAGGCATGATAATATATGACATTGAAGAAGGAGCTTGACTCTTTCTTCATTTTCTAAATTATTGGGGCTAAAGGATTGTCTCCAAGATTTAAGTCATAAACCAAGTAATTTACAATAGTCTTGTAATCTCCTATTACAATCTTCGATTACACTCCACTATCTTTTTGTGATTTTGAGTCCTTACCACAATGCATAAGATTATTCTTTATTGTTAGAAATGATGCGAATTCCCCAAGAAAAATAGGATTATATTGTCCCTCTAGGGTTCTTGATGACCTCCCC
>SNQJ01S0015407.1:104173-115406 GCA_010110895.2 Picea sitchensis | reverse complement strand
CTGTGGAGGGGAAAGTCTTCACGGTACCTGGAATCGACATTGGCCAAACTCACTCGGGCTCCTTGGAGGGTATACCCACGATTATGTGTGGGAGCTTACACTAGGGTGTAAGTCTGTTAAGCAAGTCGTCAATGTAACTTTTCCACCCGCTCTATCTCAGCCCCTTCTTACTTTTTTCTTGCGACGTTGGATTTCATCACCAACTAGTGAGCTCATTGCGAGAAGGTTTTGTTTGCTTTCTTGCTTACTAGATTTTTAGCGCGTACTATTTTTTCTCCCTAGTGGACTCTAGATTGGATTTTGTTTTTAATGGCGTCAGTTCCTGAAATGACTAATGAAGGAACTTCTACTCCAAGGGAACCTTTTGTTTTTCCTTCTTATAGAAACATTGGTCATCCTCACATCACTACTTTTATCCTTCCAGGTCTCACAATTGGATTACCAGTATGGTTGTTTTCTACTCAGGTAATCTTGAATGCAGTAAGTGCTTCAGTCGTAAGCACTTCCCCCCAAGAACATCAACCTCATGTTGATCCTTCATAGTCTTCACCAATAAGATCTTCTTCGCCTTCTTCACTTGCAAGGTCTTCTTCCATTTCATCTTCTTCACCGAGTGAAAAGATATCAAGCTAGTAACTTGGTGGATAAGAAGAATAAGAAATGAAATAATAAGAAGAAGAAAAATAAGCAAGGATCCAAACCTCCAACCACTGTCAAACATGTTGGAAAACAACCAGTTACTGTTAATCGTGATGGGAGTGTTGATGATGTCAAGATCATCCAAACAACTCGTAATCCCAAGTACCCTTGCAGGATTTCTAAGGGTAGCCATCTTATTAAGGATTTCCCTAGTCTACCCAAGGTTATAGAAGTATGGTCTACACACCCTGACCAACCCATGTCGTCAACCTCTGAACAACATGTTGATGACCTCCCATCAACTAGTCACGATACTGTTGGGAAGAAGAAAAGTAGAGTCAAGTTCCAATGTATGTTATGCAAAGGGAGTCATCTAACTCACCTTTTCCCTCATATGGAAGAAGCCTCGAAATTCCTAGAAGACATGCTTGTTTCACAGACTCAACTTCCAGCCACTTATTGCAAGCTTACTCTTGACCCCCCTATAGTTGATGGAATGATCACTCTGATCCCTTCACTAGTCAATTCAATTTATCATGTCGTCAAATTGGTCACGTCCTTAGTTGAACCAGTTGACAAAATGGCTGATCTGATACCATCCTTGGTCAATCTCACTCTCCCATTAGAGAGTGAAACCCAAGTGATCGATCCATTTCCACCTGTCGACCCCATTCTCCCCTTGGAGAATGCAACCCAAGTGGTCGATCTGATATCTTCATCGGTCAATCCTACTCTCCCTCTCGAGAGTAAACCTGATACTACCCACATTTTTCTTGTTGATACAGACTCTGCCATGTCGGGGGGTATTCTTCCTTCTCCCGTGAAACCCCCTCCAAGTAATGAGGCCATCCTTTTTAATTAGGGTGTGCTAATTNATTGGACCTCGTCTTCTCTCTCACATTCCTTTCCAGATTACAGTACAGGTTTGTGGTCAGGTCGTTCGTCAGACGCTAATAGATGAAGTTTCTTCTGTTAGTATTTTGTCCTCCATTGCTTGGAAATCTTTGGGTTATCCTCCACTTGCACCAGTTACGTAGAATCTGTTAGCTTTTAACAGAAGAATCAGTCAACCTTTAGGGACCCTTCCTCAATTTCTTATAACTTTGGCAGGGAAAATTGTCTTTATTGATGTCATGGTAGTCCAAGACCCCTTGGATTTCACTTTACTCCTTGGGTGGGATTATGTCTATGCCATGAAAGCTATTGTGTCTACTATTTTTCATGTGATATCTTTCTTGCACGATGGACGAGTTGTGATTGTTGATCAACTTTCATTTGTTGATCTCACCTGGATTGCCTCCTTGAATGGTTCTTATATGCAGATGATATCACCCCCACCACAGGTCAATTATGTGGTGTTGTCGCCCATGGATTCCACTTCTGATGACTTAGATCCAGTAGTTGACATGGTGATCTCTTCGATAGTTTTGTTAGAACCTAATCTCTCTACTCCTATCATGACCCTCGACATGGTGTCCTTCCAGAGTGTGTTTCTTCCTTCTAGTGAAGACCTCTTGGAAGCCATGATCAAGTTTTGTCCCTTGACATGGTGTCCTTCCAGGGCATTGTCTTCTTGGAATCCATGATCAAGAAGACTCCAAGGATAGTTTTTGCATCTCTGAGGCAACCTCGTTAAAAAACGAAACATAGGTCTTTGAGCATGATTTTTTGATTTCAAGCTTGTTAAAAAATGAAACCAATCATGAGGATAGTTTTTGCATCTCTGTGGCAACCTCGTTAAAAAATGAAACAAAGGTTATGAGTATAGTTCCCTTTTTTGTGTCAAGCTCATTCAAAAATGAAACAGTGGTCTGGCGATTATACCTAGAGTCATGAGCATAGTTCTTCTCATGTGTCAAAATCATTAAAAAATGAAACAACTTCCCCCTCTCCATTTGGGTCAAGTCCTACGTATAGTATTTAAAAGCTTCATTTCATTCTCCTTTGCAGTCGAATGAAACGAAGCTTGGGGGGCAATACTTTCAGCCTCTGGACTTCATGCTGAAGTAGAGCCACTAGTTTCTTAAGATGGGGGCTAAGTACCAACCATCCCTATGTAATGCGTTGGGAAGTCCAAGCATATTTTTCTATGGTTCAAGCTTGTTTAAAAATGAAACCACCTACCTCAAGAATAGTTTTCTGTTGGTTCAAGCTTGTATAAAGATGAAACCAGGTCCAAGCATATTTTTGTTTAGTTTTAAGCTTGTGTAAAAATAAAATCTATCTCAAGCATAGTTTCCTCTGGTTCAAGCTTGTGTAAAAATGAAACTAGGTCCAAGCATAGTTTTGGCTAGTTTTAAAGCTTGTGTAAAAATGAAAACAATCCCGAGCTTAGTCTTTGTTATTTCTCATGCTCGTAAATACATGAGAATAAGTTACCGAGCTTAGTCTTTGTTCTTTCTCATGCTCGTAAATCAATGAGAATGTAACCAAGTATATTTTTATCACTTTTTCAGACTCGTAAAGGTTATACAAAAAAGGAATCCCCTAGAGTTCCCTTTAAGCTCTTTTTAGACTCTCTAAACATGAAAATATTGTCGAGTGACCTTGTTCTTTTCACGCTCATTAAAATATTTGAAGAAAACATCTGTTGAGTGATAGTTTATCTCTTTTTTGGTCTCATCATACTATGTTATGAAAAAGGAACTGAGAGAGTTCTCTTTAAGTGTTTTTCAGACTCTCAAAACATGAAAAACCCCCGAGTTTTCTATCTTTGGACTCGTTAAACAAACATCAAAAGGCACATATGGGACCGAACCACTCCTTCTTAGGGTTCGTTAAACATACTCCAAGGGACTTGTCTAAAGGATGAGCTTAAATTGACAAGCATATGTTATCCTCTTTAAGCTTGCGTAAAAATAAAGAGGTACTCGCCAGAAATGGTGGGTGAAAAAAATGGGAAAGAAATGTGTCTAAACCTGTATTCCATGGAAGAGTCTCTTTTGAACATGACACCCTTTCACTTGCCTTGTGTCTAGGTTGGAAAATCCGCTTGTCTCTTGATCATACTCCTTTATAAGATTACAAATTGGTCTGTGATCCCTATTGTTGAGTTAGTATTTTCCAAGACAGTTGTCATGTCGTCAATATGTTCAAAAAGATGTCCAACTCGAAAATCCTTCTATTGCATCGACCATTTCTGTAGTCCTTAAAGCCTTCTATTGCATTGGCCATCCCTGAGTCAGTCCTGAATCCCTTATTACTCTGATCTACATCAAATCTTGTTACTTGTTTTGTCTCATTGATGGGGGATACATTAAGGCTCTCCTATGATGAGTCTTTTCCTGTCGACTTCATCTCATTATCCAGGAATTAGACTTAGAAACCAATTGGTACCTTGGAACCTGCATGCCTCAATGGTAGGTTTCCTTGCTTTCGACAGTGGGTTTTCATTATTGACCCCTGATGGGAAGATTCCACCGAGTGTTCCACTTCATCTCATTAATTCACATTCATTGGATTGTACTAGTGTACCTTGGGAGTCATTGACATTCATGGTGATTTCCCTCGCACTTATTAACGGTATATACTAATGACCAGTAATCAAGTGGTTTCTACCATGTTCGACTTCGACACATGTATTCACATGGTTAGATTCGTACTATAGAGTGGTGGAGATGAAGACCCTGGATCTTTTTTGACAGATTCAGATTGCGTTGGAGTATATTCATTTTGTACTATTGCATAGATCCACATTGTATGTCTCATGGCTATGTTCAAATTTGAGTCTTTAACACATAGATCCACAGTGTATTTTTGGTGGCTATGTTCATATTTGATTCATAATGGCATGGATCCATGGTGTATGTTTGGTGGCCATGACCTGTCTTACTTGACATGGATCTTCGCATGTGGGAATTTATGCTCTAAGTCATTTGTATTCTGAGTATGGGAGTGCCTACCTCAGTGATGATATATTGTTGTACTGTATTTCCTTCTTTGTTGGTAGGTTTCCGACCAATGTTCCTTGTTCCCTAGACACACTCGACAAAGTATTTCAGCTATCACTCTGTTCTAACTTCATACTTTGGGGGGATTTCTATTACACATTATTTTCATCATCCCTATGACCGTTAATGATGTAAACCTATTTGTTGCCTTTAGAGGGGTCAGTGGCCTGAGTTTATACATAGGTTTATATTGAGTTTATGCTATTACTATCACTTTGGTTGGTTGCACTCCTTTGTAGGATCATCATTGTATGAGTGTTGGAATAGAGCTAGGATGGCGATAGCGAGAGGAAGCGACATTTAAACGGTATGTCACCTATCCCTCTTTAGTTAGTAAATTCAATATTTAAAACTTAAGGAAAGCGTCATGTTCTGGTGTGTTTTGTTCTAGATCTAAGTGGATCTAGGGAGATCTGTTAGTGTCCACACCTACTGATCTATTCAATAAGAGTCCCTACCAATGAATGTAAATGTCTTGGTTATTGAAATCCAATGGGTCTGTTCCATATTGAGTCATATTTTAGGTCTGGATAACGGTAGATATGTTGTCGAGGTCATGTTATGTAATGTCCCTTTCCAAATAGGAGCTCCAGAGAGGAGGCTTAATGGTCTAAATTGCCCCATTAGACTATAGCTAGGGCCAAAGAGGGGTAAACAGGGTTACTAGAGGTCACTCCAGTCACAGGTGTTATATTCAAAAAGTGACATTGAGATAAAAAGGGTTAAAGGCGCTTTTAAGTCATTATGAGATAAAAATAGAAGTCAATAGTGAATTAGGGTTTCAACAGTGATTTAGGGTTTTGGAAGTCAACAGTGAATTAGGGTTTCAGCATGATTTAGGGTTTTGAAAAGCTATAAAGGAAGGGTCAACAACCTAATTTATCATTATGCAGATTATGACTTGTCATTGAGGAGAAGAGGTGCATCTCAAGAGAGATAGTTCAGTGTATTCCAGGAGGAAGACACCAGTTGGTTGATTTCAGTGTTGAAAGACACACCCTAGTCATCAGGAAGATCATCCAAGTCTTCCATCATTCTTCATTGATTCCATAGTGCTCCCATATTCCGGGTATTATCTTTTAGTTGCTTATTTGTATTCCGGCTAAAGATCATTTTGTCTTTTGATCTAGCCAAGTGTTGTTATTTTATTCAGCCGTAGTTGCTTATTTGTATTTCAGCTAAGATCATATGTCTGTTGATCTAGTCGAGTATTGTCAGTTTATTCAGTCACATTAAGCCATTTTGTAATCCACAGAGATATCATAATACAAAATTTGTAGTCCTTTGTCGCGTTTATTATTTGTATGATCATTTATATGTTGTAAACCCTTGATCCTACACACACATTAGCAGCATTTCCTCGACTAGCCAAGACGGGAACATTACAGTGGTATCGGAGATTTAGTCCTATCAACCTGTGACTAAAGACAATGAGTGCAACAGAAGACCTAGAGGGCCGTGAACACATAGGTGATGAATATGTCACTTACAACAGGCATCAGGAAAGAAGTCATAGACCTGATTTCCCCCCTTTTCCTCCTAGCTTAGAGGAAGAGGAAGAGGCACATAGAGAAGCAGAGAGAAGGGTAGAGTGTGAGGCTGAGTGTGAGGCAGGGAGGATGCTAGGAGACAGATATGAGCGACGAGAGGGAAGTGGTAAGGTACCCATAGATCCATAGATAGATTTCATGCAGGTTATCAATGATATGTTAGTTATTCAATGGACCATGTCTCAGTCCTTGGCACAAGTGGTTGATAGATTGGCTAGAGTGGGCACCCCAGATACACAAGTCCCGCATGCAGCATAGGGGAACTCAAGAGCAGGAAATAGACCCCAGTCACCCTCTCGCACATACACCTCTACGAGTAGGATTCCCATACCCTTGTTTCCCAGTTTTTAGAGGGCACCCCCGTTAGCAGCACCGCCACCGATATCACAGAGGCCACCCACTCATGCCGACGACATTGCAAAGTATATGAGGGAGTACACAACATTGGGTCATGACTTCCATCAGGACATGACCTTAGTCGAGTACTGTGGACTCAGACTCAGGAACCACCCCAAAGAGCTACAAAGGGGAGGACCATAACAACAGTAGGGGCATAACCTTGATTTCATCCAAAAAGTTGGGAAACTCACCATCCCTTCTTTCGATGGATCATCCAAATACACCGCCAGAGCTTCGGTACAAAAGCTAGAAATGTATTACAAGCTCAACCAGATGACCGAGACAGAGGCCATCAGTTTTGCAACCTTACACTTGGAGGGTGATGCACACGAGTGGTGGTATCATGGACTGGTGACATTGGGTCACAGTCGCATCACCTCTTATAGGGAGTTTACAGATAGGCTCATGGGTAGGTTTGACAGGAAGGATCCTGAGATACACTTCAGGGATCTAGCCTAGTTGAGACAAACTGGCACAACAGAGGCGTTCATCACAGAGTTTCAATAGGTAGTCACGGTAGTGACAACTATATCAGAGCCCAGGTTGATCATGCTATTCACAGAAGGACTCACTAAGCCTTTAAGAGGATGGGTGGAGGCATACAGACCTCCCACTTTGTAGGATGCCATCCTTCGCACTCGAGATCTGGCAGACTCGGTGCCAAAGACTAAAACATTCTCCAAACCATTTTTTCCCCAGAGGGATCAAGATAGGAAGCCATTCCAGAGAGAATGGAAGGGCAAGGAGAAGTTGGATGATGAGACTAGGCAAGAGCTTATGAGGAAGAATATTTTCTTCAGCTACTGAGATCCTTGGGTCCCAGGCCACAGGTACATGGGCAAGGGAGAGATTCATTATATTGAGGTAGCAGCAGATAGCATGGACAGTGAGGAGGAGGAGCAAGATAGTGGATCCACTAGTTCATAGGAGGAGTCAACACTAGTAGAGGAGAAACTTCCCCATAGACCACCGACACCAGTATGAGCCCGTCCTCCAATAGTCCCACAACTGCCAGAGTAGGCTAATAGGAGGAAACTTGCAAAGGGAGGAATCATAGTGACCCTTTCTGGTGTTCCCAGGTATGATACCCTTTGTATTAGAGGGATTATTCAGGGGCAATGGGCAATCTCCTTGATAGATGGTGGGGCCACCCACAACTTCATCGACACTTCACTAGTATCGAGACAGGCAATTCAGATAGAGGAGTTTGAAGGGTTTGACGTTGCGGTAGAAGATGGCCACATAGTGGAGTGTCTAGATAGAGTTCCAAAATTAGAGATGAAGTTAGGAAACTACACAGTGAGAGACACATTTTATGTGGTTGACCTATCGAACACAGATGTGGTGTTAGGAGTTCTGTGAATGATTACTTTGGGAAAAATCACTACCAACTACCAAACCTTGGAAATGGGATTCAAAGATTAGGATGGGAAGAAGGTTGTTCTAAGAGTTATGTTGACAGGATCACCCAGGATAGTTTCATCCAAGAGGATGGAGAGGATATTTAGACATGGGGAGGTAGCATATGCCGCAAAATGCTTGATCACTACTCAGAAGGATTCAGAAGGTCGACAACAATACCACATAGAGATCAAGAATTTATTGGGACAACATCAATAGGTCTTTGAGGAAATTCCACCCGGGAGACCACCTGACAGGGGGTTTGAGCACACCATTGAGTTGGAGGAGGGGGCCAAACCTATGATCATCCCCCCCACTATCGTCATCCTAGGAGGTTCAAGGATGAGATAGAGACGACAATCAAGGAATTGTTGGTGATGGGACACATCAGACCAAGCAATAGCCCATTCTCTTCTTTAGCTGTCTTAGTTCTGAATAAGAATGGCACCATGAGGATGTGCATTGATTACCGAGCCTTGAACAAGAAAACCATCAAGAACTGGTACCCTATCCCACACATTGACGAGTTCATGGATGAACTGCATGGGGCAGTTTTCTTCTCAAAAATTGATCTATGCTCTGAATATCATCAGATCAGCATCCAAGAGTAGACATAAAGAAGACGACATTTCGATGTCATTTTGGACACTTCGAGTTCCTAGTTATGCCATTTGGGCTAACCAATGCACCCGCTACATTCTAGTATTGCATGAACCATATATTCAAGGATCAGTTAAGGAAATCAGTCTTGGTTTTCTTCGACGACATCTTGATCTATAGTCAGTCATGGCAAGAGCATGTGAGGCACCCGGATGAGGTATTGAGCATCATGGAGGCAAAGTCATTATATGCCAAAGAGTCCAAGTGCGAGTTCGGTATGATAGAGATGCTTTACTTAGGCCACATCATCAGTGCACCGGGGATACAGGTGCACCAAGAGAATATCAGGGCCATTATGGATTAGCCGACGCCAAAGAACGTGACAGAATTGAGGAGCTTCTTCAGGCTGTGCAGCTATTACAGGTGGTTCATCTGGGGTTTTTCTCAGCTTGGAGCACTGTTGACAGATATTACCAAGCATGGGGCCTTCATATGGACCAAGAAATCATAGGAAGCCTTTGATCACATGAAGGAAGTCATGGGCACTTGTCTAGTGTTGGCACTACCAAACTTCACCTTGCCATTTCTACTAGAGTGTGACGCATCCGGCAAAGGAATTGATGCAGTTTTGATGCAGGGAGGACAACCCATTGTATTAGAGAGACAGAATCTTAGTCAACCTGAAAGGTTGTACTCCATTAATGACAAGAAAATGTTCGCAATCATGCATGCCTTGACCAAGTTCAGACAATATTTGGTGGGCAACAAATTCGTGGTCAAGACCGATCACAACAATTTGAAGTATTTCCTTGAGCAAAAGGACCTGAGTGAGCACCAACAGAAATGGGTGATGAAGGTACAGGCATTCGACTTTGACATAGAGTATGTCAAGGGGAAGAAGAACATTGTGGCCGATGCACTATCATGGAGACCTGCGGCATGTTATTTGATGGAGATTTCAGTAGATTGGAAATCCCACTTGTCAGTGGAATATTCCAAAAACAAGTTTGCTTGTGAGGTGATGGATGGACAGATACAGGATTACCAATATAGGGTCATTGACGATGTCATATTTTACAAGGATAGAATCTACTTGGTTCCAGATTCAGGGCTTAAGAAGAAGATCCTCACTGTAGTTCATGATTCACCTCTAGCAAGCCATCAGGGGTTTTTAAAAACGTATAGACAGATCAGAGAGAGGTTCTCCTGGAAGGGCCTCAAACAAGATGTTATGAGACACATCAGTGAGTGTGTGACTTGCCAGCAGAACAAGTCAGAGCATTCTCTTCCAGCAGGGCTACTTCAACCACTCCCCATTCCAGAGCAGAAATGGGAGATTATATCTGTGGACTTCATCACAAATATACCCAAGGTCCAGGGTAAGGACTGTATCTATGTAGTGGTCGAAAGATTGACCAAGTTTTCTCACTTCTATGCCATACCGACAGAGTACAGCATAGTTTAGGTAGCCAACCTTTTCATCAAGGAGTTCTTCAGACTTCATGGGTTTCCGAAGAACATCGTTAGTGACAAAGACAATCGGTTCATAGGGACATTTTGGAGAGAGTTGTTTTGGTTGGTGGGGATAGAGTTGACACCTAGCACCATCTATCACCCTCAGAAAGATGGGTAGACTGAGATTGTCAACAAGTGAGTTGAAGGGTATTTGAGGAACTATGTAGGAGGACAACAGGGAACATGGGTAAAGTGGTTACATTTGGGAGAACATTTCTACAACACCACCTTCCACATGTCCATTCGTATGACCTCCTTCCGAGAATTGTACGGATATGATTCTCCCACTTTGGTAGACTTGGGTTTTGAGGAGAGAATATCTCCCAAGGCAAAGGATTGGATCATAGAGAGTTAGGAGATTCTCAAGTTGTTGAAAAAGAACCTGCAGATGGCACAAAACCGACAAAAGATAAGTGCGGACAGGCACAGAATAGAGCACATATTTGAGGTTGGAAATTTGGTTTTCTTGAGACTCCAACCCAGATTTTATGGTCCTTACAAGATCATGCGTCAAGTAGGCAAGGTTTCTTACGAGCTAGAGCTTCCAGAGGGGAGAAATATTCATAACATGTTCCACGTGTCTTGCCTCAAAAAGGCAGTGGGACAATTCATTATCACATCAGAGGAGCTTCCCTCGTTGGATGAGGAGGGACAGTTGGAGTTAGTTTTGGAGGAGGTTTTGGAGTTCCAGGGGTGAAAACTAGGGACCAGGGTCATCAAAGAGTGTTTGATCAGATGGAGAGGGCTTCTAGTAGAGGACGCTACTTGGGAGATGGAGTAGGTTTTGCAGCACCCTGGATTGGTATTGCTTGAGGACAAACAATTTCAGGAAGGGAGGACTGTAATGTCCCTTTCCAAATAGGAGTTCCAGAGAGGAGGCTTAATAGTATAAACTACCCCGTTAGACTATAGCTAGGGCCAAAGAGGGGTAAACAGGGTTGCTAGAGGTCACTCCAGTCACAAGTGTTATATTCAGAAAGTGACATTGAGCTAAAAAGGGTTAAAAGCACTTTTAAGTCATTATGAGCTAAAAATAGAAGTCAACAGTGAATTAGGGTTTTAGCAATGATTTAGGGTTTTGGAAGTCAACAATGAATTAGGGTTTTAACATGATTTAGGGTTTTGGAAAGCTATAAAGGAAGGGTCAGCGACCTAATTCATCATTATGCAGATTATGAC